>CM060957.1:22377728-22495228 GCA_030765055.1 Mantis religiosa
TGAGGACTGCGGAGGCGATTTTGAAGGATCTCTCAAAAAAATGGTTTCCAGCATGTCTTTGAAGACTGGCAGAAACGCTGGGACAAGTGCATCGCATTCAGGGGAGACTATTCTGAGAAGGACCATCAAAATTATGAGGATGAGTAAAGGTACGTTGTCAAAAAAAATGATGATCATTTTTTATTGAACAGCCCTCGTAAAAAGAGTAGTTAATAAGCTACACCCATGTCTTAGTCCAGTATTGGTGGCATTTGTTCTGTTAACCTATCCCCAGTATTAAATCTTATAGTTGTATTTGTGTATATGCCTTTTATTGCTTTCATAATATGTGGTGGGTAACCCTCACTTTCTAATGTTTGCCACAGTTTTGATCTATTTATTCTATCAAAAGCCTTTTCCAGATCAATGAATGCGATATGTGAGCACCCAAAAAATTAATAGATAGAGTCAACATCAACAATTCAATGTCATGGTCGGGATTTGAACCCATTGAGCTCCAACCCATTGAGCTACCATGGCCAACGTACCATCTTGACATTAAACTCTCCATTTGACTCATATATTTCCCCGGTAAACTACTAGGGGCGTTGAATTTTTTATGTTGACTCTATCTATCAAAGACCTTAGCCTATATATGGCTAGTGTTAAGAAATGATTAATTTCAATCAATTAACTAAAATAATAAGAGTTAAATAATGAAGCCTGGGACTCAAGTACTTACAATAGTAAGTCGCCACAAACGGTGTATCTCGGATGCGAGAGCTCCTAGTGGTCTACCGGGGAAATATATGAGTCAAATGGAGAATTTAATGTCAGGAAGGCACGTTGGCCATGGTAGCTCAATGGGTTGGAGCGACTGGACGGAAACCAGCAGATCCGTTGTTCAAATCCCGGCTATGGCATTGAATTTTTCATATTGACTCTATCTATCAAAAACCTTAGCCTATATACGGCTAATATGAAGAAATGATTAATTTCCATCAATTAACCCAAAAAATATCATAAAATATCACTTACGCGTTCTTTTGATATGTTGACAGCTTCTGATATCTCAAACAACTTCAATCTGCGGTCTTCCAGTACTAAACGATGAATTTTTTCAATGATCTCTAGAGTTGTGACTTACACAGGACGTCCAGAGTGAGGCTCATCACTAGTGCTCGTACGTCCCATTTTTAAACTCTACAACCAACCTTTTAATCATTGTATATGAAGGGACAGAGCGAGACTCAACACTAGTGCTCGTACGTCCCATTTTAAACTCTACAACCAACCTTTTAATTATTGTATATGAAGGGACAGAGCGAGGCTCATCACTAGTGCTCGTACGTCCCATTTTAAACTCTACAACCAACCTTTTAATTATTGTATATGAAGGGACAGAGCGAGGCTCATCACTAGTGCTCGTACGTCCCATTTTAAACTCTACAACCAACCTTTTAATTATTGTATATGAAGAGACAGAGAGAGGCTCATCACTAGTGCTCGTACGTCCCATTTTAAACTCTACAACCAACCTTTTAATTATTGTATATGAAGGGACAGAGTGAGGCTCATCACTAGTGCTCGTACGTCCCATTTTAAACTCTACAACCAACCTTTTAATCATTGTATATGAAGGGACAGAGTGAGGCTCATCACTAGTGCTCGTACGTCCCATTTTAAACTCTACAACCAACCTTTTAATTATTGTATATCACGGGACAGAGCGAGGCTCATCACTAGTACTCGTACGTCCCATTTTAAACTCTACAACCAACCCTTTAATCATTGTATATGAAGGGACAGAGCGAGGCTCATCACTAGTGCTCGTACGTCCCATTCTAAACTCTACAACCAACCTTTTAATCATTGTATATGAAGGGACAGAGTGAGGCTCATCACTAGTGCTCGTACGTCCCATTTTAAACTCTACAACCAACCTTTTAATTATTGTATATGAAGGGACAGAGCGAGGCTCATCACTAGTACTCGTACGTCCCATTCTAAACTCTACAACCAACCTTTTAATTATTGTATATGAAGGGACAGAGCGAGGCTCATCACTAGTGCCCGTACGTCCCATTTTAAACTCTACAACCAACCTTTTAATTATTGTATATGAAGGGACAGAGCGAGGCTCATCACTAGTACTCGTACGTCCCATTTTAAACTCTACAACCAACCTTTTAATCATTGTATATGAAGGGGCAGAGCGAGGCTAATCACTAGTACTCGTACGTCCCATTTTAAACTCTACAACCAACCTTTTAATTATTGTATATGAAGGGACAGAGCGAGGCTCATCACTAGTGCTCGTACGTCCCATTTTAAACTCTACAACCAACCTTTTAATCATTGTATATGAAGGGACAGAGCGAGGCTCATCACTAGTACTCGTTCGTCACATTTTAAACTCTACAACCAACCTTTTAATCATTGTATATGAAGGGGCAGAGCGAGGCTCATCACTAGTACTCGTACGTCCCATTTTAAACTCTACAACCAACCTTTTAATCATTGTATATGAAGGGACAGAGTGAGGCTCATCACTAGTGCTGGTACGTCCCATTTTAAACTCTACAACCAACCTTTTAATCATTGTATATGAAGGGACAGAGCGAGGCTCATCACTAGTACTCGTACGTCACATTTTAAACTCTACAACCAACCTTTTAATCATTGTATATGAAGGTACAGAGCGAGGCTCATCACTAGTACTCGTACGTCAGATTTTAAACTCTACAACCAACCTTTTAATCATTGTATATGAAGGGGCAGAGCGAGGCTCATCACTAGTGCTCGTATGTCCCATTTTGAACTCTACAACCAACCTTTTAATCATTGTATATGAAGGGACAGAGTCTTTCAATGTACTGTCCATTTCCTCCTTGATTTCTTTAGGCGTTAAGCCTTTCAAATGGAAATATTTAATCACTGCTCGTTTTTCAAATCCTCCATGCTCATGAAACCTCTACACTTGCCTTGTTTAAAATGCTTTCATTCGAAAACTAAAGAAGGTATTGACTTGCAGCTATGGATACAAGCTGGTCTAGAGTTAAACTATATGATGATATCCCTCAAAATGACCCCCTATGTGAGGTCCGTGGCTTATTAGTCGAGTAATAAGTGAGCACTGTAATTGGGGATACCTGCAATGTTCACATTTAAGTAAATAAATAATGGAAGATCACTGATATAAACTAGAAATTGATTGGTCCCAAAATGGACCTCAAATGATTAAATAGCTTAGATCCATAAACATCTGTGAAACAAATGATAAACCTTTGCCAATTTTATAAAATGAGGTGGCAAGGGTCACTCGTTGACTTTAGTCGGTCAGCAGCTGTATGTTAGCGCATTCCAGCTGCCACCCTAACAACAGCAGTGATTTCCTGATCGTGGGAACCGCGTACCACTCTCACCTGCTCTGATTCCGTACACCTCCCTGCAACAATGGCCTAACTCTTACATCTACGAGGGTCGTGATAAAGCATCACATTGTCACGTGACCACAGCTCAGACATCAGTGTTTCGTTTCGACAGTAAGAAATAGACAAAATCTTGTTAAAACAGCCAAATTATGACAAAGCTAATGGTTAAAATTGTTTTCAAATACAGTAAAATCTCGCAAGTCCTCTTGCGACTTTCTCTTTCGCTTCACTCCTGCATTACTCAACTAGTTCACACCTGATGCATTTATTACATAATTCACTTTTGTTGAAGTGATGAACGAAGCGGAAGGCTTAGAAGATAGAGCAGCAAAGGTATTATGTCATATTTGGTTTTCACTGCAATAGAGGCCTATATAGAATAAGAAACTCGACACCAGGTTACTAAACGGACGCTGGACTGGACTACGTTACGGAGTGGATTAAGCACGGAGGGTCAAACTTGGCGTACTGTTCTATGTCCATCAAAAACATATCATCCTGCCATGCAGCGCCACGGGAACCGGACAAGACCTCCCGACTTACCGGCGTTAGACGAAACCGACCGAGCCATCTCGCTCGGTACAGTACATTTTAATTGATAGTCAAATGTTTTGGTCTTTATCATTCGTTCCCTTTGTATGTGCAAGAGATAAAAAGTGAATAGCGTCCGCCTACAGTGCATTCCAATAAACCTGAGCCACTTCAATAGGCCATAACTTTTGAACCAATAATAGGACACACGTGCAACTTTGGGAGAATATAATACACAATTTGGAGATTACATTACACTATTTACATCTCAGAGAAAATGTTGGAAGTGTCCTCCACCAGCATCTATACATGTTTACACTCGTCTCATCATATTCTCTGAAGTTTTACAGTGTTTTTTTTGGGGGGGGGGGGGTTGTTTAGTCATATCGGACCATGAATGAAATGGGTGAAATAATGCTCAATGCGTCCGGGGTCCATGGAGCTTAGAGTTACCCGACATTCGTCGTTCAGGATAAGGAAAACCCCGGAAAAAACCTTATCCAGGTAACTCACCCTGACCGAGATTCGAACTCGGGAACTCTTGAACGTGAGGCAGACATGTTACGGAGAGTATGCTCGCCAATGTTACTTATTTCGGTTCGAATGGATTCCTTGAGGACATCAATTGTCCGTGACCTATTCTTGTAGGTACACTCTACTTTTAGATAGCTCCACAAGAAAGTGTCCGCTGAGGTTAGGTCAGGGGATCTGGGGGGGGGGGGGGACACAGAGCTATTGAGATTTTTTTTTATTTATCCAGATTTATTGAACCCTATTTGACACAGTGGTATATTAGGGTTAGAGTTGATACATAAAAATATACAACTTTAACAAAAATATTTTAAATACTAGAAGGAAGAAAATATGTTATAATCTGATGCATATTAATTTAAACTATTTCAGACGTTTAAACACTGAGTTTATAAACATCATGAAGTACTTATACTGTTGTGGCTTCATTAGCAAAGATGTGAGCGGAGCAGAAAGTTCAGTTCCTAGAGAGTCTAGCTTGAATATTAATTCTTGTCTTTCTCTTCAGAAAATGGGACAACAGAACGGGAGATGAACCACAGTTTGAAATTCTTCACCACACATGCACTCGGGGTTGGATGTTAAGTGAAAGCGTGATAAGTATTCACCAAATTTACCATGTCCACTTAAAAATTGTGTCAAAACAAAATTTGGTACAAGAGTTTCACATTTTCCTCTGTCATATACACTAGGGAAAAATAATGTTTTTGTTAAACTTCCATTTGGAGTTGTTAGCCATTGTTGGTTCCATTCTTCAAGAATATGTTGATGTATTATTCTCCTTACAGTAGAAATTGACCTTTTGAGATTATTCGATTATCAAAGGAACTGCTTACAAGTTCCATGGTGTCATAGATGTATGGCACGTTGTATCATCTTACTGGAAATAACCTTCTCTCAATTCGATATCATCCAGCTGCACCATAAATGTCTTGAAGATACCCATATAAACTTCAGTGTCTACAGTCGTATCAAAGAAAATGGGACCAACGATCCATAGATTCTGATGGAGGACACTTCCAACATTTTCTCTGAGATGTAAATAGTGTAATGGAATCTCCCAATTGTGTATTATACTATCCCAAAGTTACACGAATGTTAGTTCAAAAGTTATGACGTATTGAAATGGTTCAGGTTTATATGGATCACACTGTATTTGAGAAAATTCAGACAAGTAAAAAGATTTATGCTTGAAATGGTTTTAACAAGACCCACATTTGTCGTGTAATAAATTTTTGTGTATATCTTACAGTTTAACAGTTATACAAAAGCCATTCAGATTGCAGAAAACTTCAGAGAACATTCACAGAAAATTGAAGATGTACACTTTATTTGGAATGACAATATCTGAAACATATGGCATTGAATCAAAATTTTCTAAAATGTTCTATGTAAAAGGTAGGCTGAGTTGGGGTGGAGATTTCCTTCAAAAATCTATGTTACACATCACTGAAGATGCTGAATTAACTTTTGAATTGTTGTTCTCATATAGAAATTTTCATGTTTTTGTATTTATATATTTTTATATTGTAGCTAACTAACCCGGTGAAACTTCGTTCCACCAATAAAAGTTGCCTGAACTTATCTATACAAATTTAACAAATTCGGATTAGTTAGTTATTTGTTCTGCAATTGGTAGTGTAATTGTCCATGAGAGAAACACCGAAACTCCAAGTTAATTCCAACTTCCAACGACTACCCTTGCGACTTATTTGTGGACATCGCAAAGGCCAAACGCACGGGAAACTGTATACGCTTAAAATCAAAAGGCAAATCCATTGGAATCATCGGAATATACGGGATCAAATATCCTCTCCTTTGTACTTTCCCTTGATGGTTGTTGTTATTCATTAGCTTTTTCACAGCTGGTCTTGTTCCATTGTACAATCGTGGTTGGTTAATGTACGTATCATGATCACAACTGATGCTACTTTTAATTTTAAAATTGTGAGGTGGGAGTCAGGCAATTCTAATTTAAAAACTCTGTAGGATAGTTGACTACGTCATCCTGGTTTATAACTGTGTCAACTGATTTGCGCGAAAACAACTCCCCCAGAAGAAACAGACACTCTAGAACACAATTCTGATATGTTTACGCCTACATGTTTACCCGGGCCTACTACCCGGGAGCCGAAGCTCCGGGGCTCTTTCCATAGGGCAATATCTAGAGTCTAAAAGCCCCCCCCCCCCCCATCGATTCGAAAATCAAGACGGGTGGAAGTGGATACGCTATTTACGCGCGTCAACCCCGCAGGGAAGACTACTGAAAACCTCGGTGGGGCCGCCTGGTGATCTAGCACACCTTCTACTAGCTTTGCAGGCTAGTACCCGGGACTTATGAGGCAACCATCTACCCCCTCCGGGCGTCCGTAGCCTGGCCGGAGGTACCCAATTTCCCATGGGTGTCGGGAACACACTGCCCCCTCGAGTCCAACCCAATCTGAACAGCTCCCAATCAGTGATAGACTCGAATGTTCGGCCGAGGTTCCTCTAGTAACGTCAGAGGTAGCACGAGTGCTAAGGGTCCGCAGCGTCCGCACCTCGGCAGCTGAAGGGGACCGATCCCCTTCCCTAGGGGAAGAATTCTGACATACCAACACGACTATTACCATTATCTGCGTCTTGGTGCTCATCAGTTTGGTCACGGACAAAAGCCACGCCATACTTTTTACAAAGCGCCACAACCCCACAGACTGCCCCAACTTTAGCTTCCGAGGCCGAAGGATAGAGTGGACTAACTCCGCCCAGTAAAGTCTGTCTAGTGAACGCCAGTGCAGTTTGCGCCTCAATGGGAACACACCCTCCCGCCCACTAATGACCGTCATAAATCTATCTCCACACTTCAGAAATGGAGCGTTGTCGTTGAGGACCAATAGCAACCCTGAATTTCTCGAAGTGACAGTCGCATGTTTACTCCACGTGGAGTCTCAGTTGCCAAAGTTCCAACTTCCAGTTGATCTGTTTCATTACGTGCAGAAATTCGTTGTGTGTCACGATGTGGAGACCGTGGGAGGGAAATGCAGTGGTAAATGCAAATGAATAGTAGATAACTTTCAGTCAAGTGAAAATAATCAAAGTGATGACAATAGTGTGAATAACTGGGCCGAGTTATATTACTACAAAAGCCTCAAAAAAAAAAAAAGACAAAGTAATAACGGGAACTGTTTCTAAGCAAATTCAAGCGTTTGTTTTGAACACATATAAATATGTACTGACAAATAATCTTGGTAAGGGGTCGTGCAATGAACCTAATGATAAATGCTGGGTATTCACAGAAATACAGTAAGAAAAATTGTGACGAAAAGAATACCAAAGACGCCAATCAAGTGTGAAAACAAAAGGAAACGTTTCTCTAAAGTAGATAATTTCACGTGCGATTTAATTCGTCGAGAAATTTACAGATTATATGCAAAAGGGAGAGCGCCCACCTTAGACGAATTGGTTGCACATTTGCAAGAAATTTGTGATTTTCCTTATGGACGCTGCACTTTGCGCGGCCTCCTAAAGGAGCTGGGCTTCAAATACCGCACTTTGAATAAGTTAAGAGTTATTATGGAATCAAGTAGAATTGTAGCTTGGCGTTACACACACACACACACACACACACACACACACACACACATGTGTGTGTATGTGTGTGTGTGTGAGTGTGTGTGTCAAAACTAAGGAAGTTTTGCAGTAATGACATAAGATAATTTATTTAGACGAAACCTCGTACGATGCCCATGACGTATCGAGAAAGGTGGCAACCTTGCAGAAAGGTCTGGGAGGAGGAGGGTCGGGGGTTGTAAAACGATTATGAGGGTTCGTCAAAGGCAGCAGCCGCAGTGCACACGAGTTAACTAAACAGACTCTGCCTTGGAGTAAAGTCTGTTTAGCCAACGTGTGTGCAGTTCCCAGTCAAAGGGACCTCAAAGAACCTGACCTTTCCGCCCACTAATGACCGTCATAAATCTATCTCCACACTTCAGAAATGGAACACTGACGTTGGGGACCAATAGCAGCCCCCATTTGTTGAAAATGACAGTTGCATGTCTACTCCGCGTGGAGTCTCAGTTGCCAAACTTCCAACTTCCAGTTGTTCTGTTTCATTAGATGCAAGACGGTGATGTTAAAATGTTGCAACCTTGTAAGATAGGACCGTCAGGAGGAGGGTCCATGTTGTAAAATCATTATGAGGGTTCCTCAAAGAAAGCGGCCGCCGTGCACTTGCGTTGAGTAGACAGACTTTAACATTGGATAGAGGCCTAACTTTTCGCCAGCACATCAGGGACCTAGCGGGGAGGGTACAGAGAACAATTGCTTCCCTGTATCCAATGCTGGGTTCGGGCTCGATGCCGATTGTGGCCGTGCCGTGGCTCAGTGGTTAGACTGCTTGGCTCTCACCAAGGCGGTCCGGGTTCGATCCCAGTGGACCGCAAAGTGAGATTTGTGGTGGACAACACGGCGCTCGGGCGGGTTTTCTCCGGGACCTCCGGTTTCCCCCGCCATCACATTCCACCGGTGCTCCATCTTCATGTCATGTATCATCAGTGTCACCGCCTGCGGTGCCGTATGTAGTAAAAGCGGGCGTTAAACACTACACATTTCATTCCATTTCGATGCCGATTGGTCTGAAGTTATACCTTATCCGAGCGCTGGTAATTCCTGTGATGCTATATACCTGCGAGATCTGGGGCATGGCCGCATATAGCTGGCTGGTATGGCTTCAACGTGCACAGAACAGAGGACTACGGTATATTATATGGGTCCTTATTTTCCTACCAGGTTGCTTCACGAAGCCTCGGGACTTTCATACGTGGAGGATGAAATTAGGTGTAGGACATCAAAATTATACGTAACTTTAACCAGACATAGAAGCGCTCTTGTTAGATCATTGGGAGATTATGATCCTACTAGATCCATTCTAGATTGTTCCGGGTACCCGCATGGCTTGTAGGCACCCGAGATAACCCAGGAGCTAATCCTAAGAACAGCTAAAACTGAGCTCCACATAATTCTTCCAAACTGTTTGGCATCAATCTAGTCACAAATTTTAAAATTAAAACACCAGGGTGCAAGGTTTTTCTTCCATTCCCACAACCTGAGGTACATAAAATTTGTAACCTCGAAAACTTTCTACCTCAAAACCCAGAACACATAAAATTCCTAAAAGAGAAACCTTACCTGCGGTAAAACCCTTAACGGGTAGGCACGCAGCAAAAACCTTCTGGCTATATACAGCCAGCCAGCACTTCGGTCGGTCAGGGCGGTCAGCACCTGACATAACTCGTCGCACATACGACTGATTTCTAAGACCCAAGTCAGGTCGTCTTCTCCTCGGCATAGTAAAAGTGTTCCCGCGAACTTCACAAGGTCACAAAGGAATTCAAATAATTCTGTGTTAACTCAATTTTCATTCACGAATTCACAAATTATGAAAAAGGTATCCAAGAATTCTCCAATATTTGACAAGAATGGTCTGAGGTCTAATATTTATAGTGTTATATTACGTTCAGAAATTAATGTTGTGTCTAATCTTCGAAAGCTATATCAACAAGCTACATAAAACAACTTCAGTCTTGATCAGGGGCGGTTCCTCCATAAGGTTGCAGGTTTGCGCTACACCCACTAATTCTGAATATACAACAGGTGCATTTTGCACATTAAAGTTGTACTTGTTTGCATTGTTTTATATACAAACATGTTTCAATTACGCTTATCGTCTGTAGCTGCCCATGACCGCAGAAGTCGAAATAAACAATGATTAGCTGTAGGAGCCGCAGGTTTGCAGTGAAGAGTTAACCTAAGATTTCGCCCAAATGTAGGCTCTCTGAGGGGGCTGCGGGAAGGTGAAGAGATGGGAGTGGCTTCTTATACATTGCTTAAAAGGAGGTTTATAAACCTAGCTCCTCCTACTCTTAGCAACGGCCATAGTGTGACCTTCAGTCTTAGCTTCTGTGTGCTCTGCTTTTCGAACACAGGGAGAATTTAATTAAATGCATGGAGGTTATTCAGAAGAGAGCTCTGTTAAACAACCCCACACTTGTTTAGGCTTCTGGGTTTATGGCCACTTTGAAAGATTATAATTTTGTATTCTGGCTGTCTTTCTTCTACAAGATCATGCCACATGTGGACATTTTGTACAATCAGCTGCAGAAACGAGACTGCAATGCAACATTTGCCATCGCCCATCTAAACGCATTTAAAAGGTAAGTGCAAAAGGTAAGAAATAGCTTGGATATCGAGGAACACGAAGAAACTGCAATTAAGAGGAGAAGAATAGAAGATCATGGTGTGAAAAGAAGAGAAGCTCTTGAAGTATGTGACATTCTTAGAGAAGCAAAGGACAGATTTAGCTTCACGGGGCATCTGGCAGCCTCAACTTTGTTTCATCAAGAAAATTTCTAAGACATTCCCAGAGGGTTCCCTTAGAGAAACAATAAGGTTCTATCCTTTTATCATTGGAACAAAAATTCGTAGAGAACTGACTGTAATTTACAGTCGAGAGGAATTTCGTGGAATGTCCGGCGCTTTGTGCTTGATGGACTTCATTAAGGAAAACAATTTATGTGCTACATTCAGCGAATATGTCAAACTCCTCCGAGTACTGTTAACTATGCCAATGTCTACCGCTGATGCCGAATGCTGTTTCTCAACTTTAAAGAGAATAAAAGCTTTTCTTGGGAACACAATGTCACAGGACCGATTGTCAGCATTAGCAATGCTTTCAATTGAGAGAGATTTTGTTATGAAGATCAGCGACTTCAACGCAAAAGTTATCGATAGATTCGCCAGGTCTAAGGAGAGTAGAGCAGAGAATCTGTATAAATAGTTGTGTCATCACTACTCTGTATTTTATTTTTCATTTGTGCACCACCAATAATTTAGCCCACCAGCCGCCACTGGTCTTGATAACAAATGATAAATGTTATTTAATAAAATATGGTAAGTGAAATATCTTTGAAGACTTTGGCAAGGAGTGGAACATCTTTCTACTCCGAAATGCTTTTGTTTGTTGAAAATAAATGAAGGTGTATGTGTTTCGGAAAAGTTTAGGAATATACTTTTATATTTAGTTAATAATCCGGTACATTATCATTTTAGGTTCTTCGCCTTTTAAACCTTTCTTGGACTTATACAAATAACATTTCAAAACCAAAATTCTTTAAATATTAAAAGCAGAAGCATTATTAACAGTGAAGTATTCTTCATATTTAAGTTTGATTTATGAGTCATTATGTTTACACTTAAACTTCACTTACTATGTTGTTGTATAATTCAAACGTTTTCAAGATCATTCGATCTCATCCTCAGCGGTTTGGTGACTAAATGAACCTTCCTCTTCTTCCACTACTACGGAGCTCCGATCACTCTGCCATCTGGTGTTAGGGGCACTAAGTTTTAATACTTCATTTAATGCCGGGATTTCAAAATTTATAACTTTATCACGGTTTTTGTTTATGAATATTTTTTCCCAAATATCCAATTCTATGGGTGTACTTAAAGATTTTAACAGTTTAATGTTGTGGCCAATGTTGTGATTTTCTGTCCAAAAATGGTGTGAAACTGCAGATTTTTCTGTTTGTTTCAACTTAATGTTCCTCTGGTGTTCTTTTTGCCTGGTTAACAAGTTTCTCTTAGTTTTTCCTATGTAGCTTTTTTCACAGGTTTCACAATTAATCTGATAAATTCCAGATTTCAAATTGTTGGGGATTGTATTTTTCAGTGGTTTATTTAGCAGGTTCCTCAGACTGAATTTGTTTTGGGGTGCTAGTTTTAAGTTTAGTCTTTTGAAGATTCGTTCAAATTTTCTAAAAGCCCATGGATGGTAGGTGAATTTTCTATATTGCCAATTTGTGTTATTAAGTGGTGTCAGAGTGGTATTTTTTGATATTATCTTCAGTTTTTCTTTTCTCTTCATCATGTTCCTTATGATGGCTGGGTTGAATCCATTTAATACCGCTATGTCTTTTATGTGTTGTTGTTCTTTCAAAAATTCCTCCTTACTCAGTGGGACGTTGTATAGCCGGTGAATTAGACTTCTAAAGGCAGCTAGTTGGTGTGAAACTGGGTTTTATTCATATCCCTTTTTGTAAATATCTATGTGTGTGGGCTTCCTGTATATTCCAAAATCTACACCATGACGATTTTTAGTTATCTTGAGGTCCAAAAAGGGTAGGGTGTTGTCTCTTTCTACTTTCATAGTAAATTGGATGTGATTATCTTGCAGGTTTAGTAATTTTAGAGAATCTTCTCTAAGTTTTTCCGGAATGATAGCAAAAACATCATCAACATATCTCTGCCAAAATTTATAAATCTGTGGGAAGACCTTTACTATGTGTGTTTCAAAATAGCTCATGTATAGGTCTGCTAAAATAGGCGAAAGTGGGCTCCCCATAGCTAATCCTTTTGATTGTCTGTAGAATTTTTGGTTAAACATAAGTAATTATTCCTTATGCATAAATCTGTAAGATTGATAAAGATGATTTTCACGACTTTTAGCATATTTTCCTTAATTGGTTATGTTCCCACAGGAACGCACGCAGCCAAATCACTTTCCCGATTGTGCAGATAGTATATGCAAATCCATTTCCGACGGAGTCGACACTAGCGCCGCTCTTGCTCGCGGCTACCGTGAGAAGACACCTGCTGTAGTACACAGAGAGGGTAGAGAGAAGAAAGAGCCTCCCCCCCCACCCAGGCCGATACAAGTCAAGTCCCGTATGTCACAAGGTCCCGGGGTTTGATACGCTAACCGGTTTTCTGCACCAACCTCATATGAATAAATATACTCTAAATCCTATAATTGGTTTAGATCCCAACTGGACAGCTGCTAATTTCTCCGGGAACATTTGAACAGCGGATTTGAGAACCCTTAGAGTTACTCCAGATGATTATGTATGTGGCTTGCGGGTCTGAACTTGAGGTTTAACTTGTTAGTTTGACGAATGCTGGGTCTTACTTTCATTCCTTATCAACTTTCAGGCTCGAGGTGTAAAGTCTGTCTAGTGAACGGCAGTGCAGTTTGCCGCTCAAAGGAAACAACTCTCCCGCCCACTAATGACCGTCATAAATCTATCTACACACTTCAGAAATGGAACACTGTCGTTGAGGACCAATAGCAACCCTGATTTTCTGGAAATGACAGTCGCATGTCTACTCCACGTGGAGTCTCAGTTGCCAAAGTTCCAACTTCCAGTTGATCTGTTTCATTACGTGCAGAAATTCGTTGTGTGTCACGATGTGGATACCATGGGAGGGAAATGCAGTGGTAAATACAAATGAAGTAGAGATAACTTTCAGTAAAGTGAACATAATCAAAGTGAAGACAATAGTGTGAATAACTGGGCCGAGTTAAATTACTGGAAAGGCTTCCGTAAAACAATAACGGGAACTCTTTCTAAGCAAATTCAAACGCTTGTTTTGAACACATATAAATATGTACTGAGAAATAATCTTGGTAAGGGTTCATGCAATGAACCTGATGATAAATTCTGGGTATTCATAGCCATACAGTAAGAAATATTGTGACGAAAGGAATACCAAATACGCCGATCAAGTGTGAAAACAAAAGGAAACGTTTCTCTAAAGTAGATAATTTCACATGCGTTTTAATTCGTCGAGAAATTTATAGATTATATGCAAAAGGGAGAGCGCCCACCTTAGACGAATTGGTTGCACATCTGCAAGAAATTGGTGATTTTCCTTATGGGCACTGCACTTTGCGTGGCCTCCTAAAGGAGCTGGGTTTCAAATACCGCACTTTGAATAAGTTAAGGGTTATTATGGAATCCAGTAGAATTGTAGCTTGGCGATATATATTTGTCAAAACTAAGGAAGTTTTGCAGTAATGGACATAAGATAATTTATTTAGACGAAAGCTCGTACGATACTGATGACGTATCGAGAAAGGTGGCAACCTTACAGAACGGTCTGGGAGAAGGAGGGCCGGGGTTGTAAAACGATTATAAGGGTTCGTCAAAGGTCGCGACCGACGTGCACATCAGTTAACTAAACAGACTTTACCGACAGTTGCCCAGGATGAATGGATGAGGTACAGCAGACGTAACCGGCACCTTCTACCAATTACTGAACGGAATTGCTCAAAGGGTTTGGTCTAGGCCGGTATTCGTGAGGTCTGGGTTCGATTCCCGTGGCCGACCAACCTGACCCATGGATTTTTCGAGGTTTTCTCGGATTGCTAGGCGAATCCTGGCTAGGTTAAACACATCCCCCCAATTTCCTGTCCCTCCATTTAATCTGCATTATCATTTCATATCATCTCTCATCTGGTGGTCTCTTTCAGGGCAGAAGTGTCAGCGGGAGTCTCGGCGGTGCATGGCAGGATGATCTGCTCTGAGGAAAACTACTTCCTCCTTCGGTAGGTGGGTTGTCGGCCTCAGCTCCTCTGCTGCGACCATTTCAGGACCATCAGCCAAGGGCCTTGGTACTATTAGTGCTCGGCTGCTGGACTCGTTGCCATCCCGCTGTAGGAGAGCGAGTTCGTTGTCCTGGGCTGTTGGGGGAAGTCTTTATCCAAGTAAACTGCAAGGACCCTGCTCTCTGTACTGTCGTGGCTCCTTGGCTCAGCCACCCTCTGTCTCCTTCACCTATCCTTCCTCCCGGGGGGCCCCTACTTGGGGGCATAGGGACAATGGGCCCAACATGGTGGCCTACTTACCGAATTCCCTCCGTAATGAGATCCCAATCCTAATCATTTCATATCATCTCTCATCTGATGGTCTCTTTCAGGTTCCTCCGGTAGGATACTCACCGGGCCGGCCTGATGCGCTGTTTCAGAACCACGATGGGTGTAAAGGCCTGCCGGGGAGTTTCCAACTGGACAATTGTAGGGCAACTACCCTCTACACTGTTGCGACTTCTTGGAGCGTCTGCCTTCTGCCTTCCCTCGCCTCATCCTTCTTCCCCGGGATGTCCCATTTCGGGACATAGGTACAGTAGACCAAATTTGGACCTCCGTGCCGAATCCCTTGGGTAACATAGTGGAATCCCTTGTAACTAAAATAAGATAATGTTTATCTTGAAGTAGATAGAGCAATAAGTGTTTGTACAAGAGTAGAGAAAGTCATGTATATAAAACATTTGACTATCACTTAAAGTCTACTGTATTCCCTTGTAACTACAATAAGATAATGTTTATCTTGAAGTAGATAGAGCAATAAGTGTTTGTACAAGAGTAGAGAAAGTCGTGTATATAAAACATTTGACTATCACTTAAAGTCTACTGTACTCCCTTGTAACTACAATAAGATAATGTTTATCTTGAAGTAGATAGAGCAATAAGTGTTTGTACAAGAGTAGAGAAAGTCGTGTATATAAAACATTTGACTATCACTTAAAGTCTACTGTATTCCCTTGTAACTACAATAAGATAATGTTTATCTTGAAGTAGATAGAGCAATAAGTGTTTGTACAAGAGTAGAGAAAGTCATGTATATAAAACATTTGACTATCACTTAAAGTCTACTGTATTCCCTTGTAACTACAATAAGATAATGTTTATCTTGAAGTAGATAGAGCAATAAGTGTTTGTACAAGAGTAGAGAAAGTCATGTATATAAAACATTTGACTATCGCTTAAAGTCTACTGTATTCCCTTGTAACTACAATAAGATAATGTTTATCTTGAAGTAGATAGAGCAACAAGTGTTTGTACAAGACTAGAGAAAGTCATGTATGTAAAACATTTGACTATCGCTTAAAGTCTACTGTATTCCCTTGTAACTACAATAAGATAATATTTATCTTGAAGTAGATAGAGCAATAAGTGTTTGTACAAGACTAGAGAAAGTCATGTATATAAAACATTTGACTATCGCTTAAAGTCTACTGTATTCCCTTGTAACTACAATAAGATAATATTTATCTTGAAGTAGATAGAGCAATAAGTGTTTGTACAAGAGTAGAGAAAGTCATGTATATAAAACATTTGACTATCGCTTAAAGTCTACTGTATTCCCTTGTAACTACAATAAGATAATGTTTATCTTGAAGTAGATAGAGCAATAAGTGCTTGTACAAGAGTAGAGAAAGTCATGTATATAAAACATTTGACTATCGCTTAAAGTCTACTGTATTCCCTTGTAACTACAATAAGATAATGTTTATCTTGAAGTAGACAGAGCAATAAGTGTTTGTACAAGAGTAGAGAAAGTCATGTATATAAAACATTTGACTATCGCTTAAAGTCTACTGTATTCCCTTGTAACTACAATAAGATAATATTTATCTTGAAGTAGATAGAGCAATAAGTGTTTGTACAAGAGTAGAGAAAGTCATGTATATAAAACATTTGACTATCGCTTAAAGTCTACTGTATTCCCTTGTAACTACAATAAGATAATATTTATCTTGAAGTAGATAGAGCAATAAGTGTTTGTACAAGAGCAGAGAAAGTTATGTATATAAAATATTTGACTATCGCTTAAAGTCTACTGTATTCCCTTGTAACTACAATAAGATAATATTTATCTTGAGGTAGATAGAGCAATAAGTGTTTGAACAAGAGAAGAGAAAGTCATGTATATAAAACATTTGACTATCGCTTAAAGTCTACTGTATTCCCTTGTAACTACAATAAGATAATATTTATCTTGAAGTAGATAGAGCAATAAGTGTTTGTACAAGAGCAGAGAAAGTCATGTATATAAAACATTTGACTATCGCTTAAAGTCTACTGTATTCCCTTGTAACTACAATAAGATAATATTTATCTTGAAGTAGATAGAGCAATAAGTGTTTGTACAAGAGCAGAGAAAGTCATGTATATAAAACATTTGACTATCGCTTAAAGTCTACTGTATTCCCTTGTAACTACAATAAGATAATATTTATCTTGAAGTAGATAGAGCAACAAGTGTTTGTACAAGACTAGAGAAAGTCATGTATATAAAACATTTGACTATCGCTTAAAGTCTACTGTATTCCCTTGTAACTACAATAAGATAATGTTTATCTTGAAGTAGATAGAGCAACAAGTGTTTGTACAAGACTAGAGAAAGTCATGTATATAAAACATTTGACTATCGCTTAAAGTCTACTGTATTCCCTTGTAACTACAATAAGATAATATTTATCTTGAAGTAGATAGAGCAATAAGTGTTTGTACAAGACTAGAGAAAGTCATGTATATAAAACATTTGACTATCGCTTAAAGTCTACTGTATTCCCTTGTAACTACAATAATATAATATTTATCTTGAAGTAGATAGAGCAATAAGTGTTTGTACAAGAGTAGAGAAAGTCATGTATATAAGACATTTGACTATCACTTAAAGTCTACTGTATTCCCTTGTAACTACAATAAGATAATATTTATCTTGAAGTAGATAGAGCAATAAGTGTTTGTACAAGAGTAGAGAAAGTCATGTATATAAAACATTTGACTATCGCTTAAAGTCTACTGTATTCCCTTGTAACTACAATAAGATAATGTTTATCTTGAAGTAGATAGAGCAATAAGTGTTGGTACAAGAGTAGAGAAAGTCATGTATATAAAACATTTGACTATCGCTTAAAGTCTACTGTATTCCCTTGTAACTACAATAAGATAATGTTTATCTTGAAGTAGACAGAGCAATAAGTGTTTGTACAAGAGTAGAGAAAGTCATGTATATAAAACATTTGACTATCGCTTAAAGTCTACTGTATTCCCTTGTAACTACAATAAGATAATATTTATCTTGAAGTAGATAGAGCAATAAGTGTTTGTACAAGAGTAGAGAAAGTCATGTATATAAAACATTTGACTATCGCTTAAAGTCTACTGTATTCCCTTGTAACTACAATAAGATAATATTTATCTTGAAGTAGATAGAGCAATAAGTGTTTGTACAAGAGCAGAGAAAGTCATGTATATAAAACATTTGACTATCGCTTAAAGTCTACTGTATTCCCTTGTAACTACAATAAGATAATGTTTATCTTGAAGTAGATAAAGCAATAAGTGTTTGTACAAAAGTAGAGAAAGTCATGTATATAAAACATTTGACTATCACTTAAAGTCTACTGTATTCCCTTGTAACTACAATAAGATAATGTTTATCTTGAAGTAGATAGAGCAATAAGTGTTTGTACAAGAGTAGAGAAAGTCATGTATATAAAACATTTGACTATCACTTAAAGTCTACTGTATTCCCTTGTAACTACAATAAGATAATGTTTATCTTGAAGTAGATAGAGCAATAAGTGTTTGTATAAGACTAGAGAAAGTCATGTATATAAAACATTTGACTATCACTTAAAGTCTACTGTATTCCCTTGTAACTACAATAAGATAATGTTTATCTTGAAGTAGATAGAGCAATAAGTGTTTGTACAAGAGTAGAGAAAGTCATGTATATAAAACATTTGACTATCACTTAAAGTCTACTGTATTCCCTTGTAACTACAATAAGATAATGTTTATCTTGAAGTAGATAGAGGAATAAGTGTTTGTACAAGAGTAGAGAAAGTCGTGTATATAAAACATTTGACTATCGCTTAAAGTCTACTGTATTCCCTTGTAACTACAATAAGATAATGTTTATCTTGAAGTAGATAGAGCAACAAGTGTTTGTACAAGACTAGAGAAAGTCATGTATGTAAAACATTTGACTATCGCTTAAAGTCTACTGTATTCCCTTGTAACTACAATAAGATAATATTTATCTTGAAGTAGATAGAGCAATAAGTGTTTGTACAAGACTAGAGAAAGTCATGTATATAAAACATTTGACTATCGCTTAAAGTCTACTGTATTCCCTTGTAACTACAATAATATAATATTTATCTTGAAGTAGATAGAGCAATAAGTGTTTGTACAAGAGTAGAGAAAGTCATGTATATAAGACATTTGACTATCACTTAAAGTCTACTGTATTCCCTTGTAACTACAATAAGATAATATTTATCTTGAAGTAGATAGAGCAATAAGTGTTTGTACAAGAGTAGAGAAAGTCATGTATATAAAACATTTGACTATCGCTTAAAGTCTACTGTATTCCCTTGTAACTACAATAAGATAATGTTTATCTTGAAGTAGACAGAGCAATAAGTGTTTGTACAAGAGTCGAGAAAGTCATGTATATAAAACATTTGACTATCGCTTAAAGTCTACTGTATTCCCTTGTAACTACAATAAGATAATATTTATCTTGAAGTAGATAGAGCAATAAGTGTTTGTACAAGAGTAGAGAAAGTCATGTATATAAAACATTTGACTATCGCTTAAAGTCTACTGTATTCCCTTGTAACTACAATAAGATAATATTTATCTTGAAGTAGATAGAGCAATAAGTGTTTGTACAAGAGCAGAGAAAGTCATGTATATAAAATATTTGACTATCGCTTAAAGTCTACTGTATTCCCTTGTAACTACAATAAGATAATATTTATCTTGAAGTAGATAGAGCAATAAGTGTTTGTACAAGAGAAGAGAAAGTCATGTATATAAAACATTTGACTATCGCTTAAAGTCTACTGTATTCCCTTGTAACTACAATAAGATAATATTTATCTTGAAGTAGATAGAGCAATAAGTGTTTGTACAAGAGCAGAGAAAGTCATGTATATAAAACATTTGACTATCGCTTAAAGTCTACTGTATTCCCTTGTAACTACAATAAGATAATATTTATCTTGAAGTAGATAGAGCAATAAGTGTTTGTACAAGAGCAGAGAAAGTCATGTATATAAAACATTTGACTATCGCTTAAAGTCTACTGTATTCCCTTGTAACTACAATAACATAATATTTATCTTGAAGTAGATAGAGCAACAAGTGTTTGTACAAGATTAGAGAAAGTCATGTATATAAAACATTTGACTATCGCTTAAAGTCTACTGTATTCCCTTGTAACTACAATAAGATAATGTTTATCTTGAAGTAGATAGAGCAACAAGTGTTTGTACAAGACTAGAGAAAGTCATGTATATAAAACATTTGACTATCGCTTAAAGTCTACTGTATTCCCTTGTAACTACAATAAGATAATATTTATCTTGAAGTAGATAGAGCAATAAGTGTTTGTACAAGACTAGAGAAAGTCATGTATATAAAACATTTGACTATCGCTTAAAGTCTACTGTATTCCCTTGTAACTACAATAATATAATATTTATCTTGAAGTAGATAGAGCAATAAGTGTTTGTACAAGAGTAGAGAAAGTCATGTATATAAGACATTTGACTATCACTTAAAGTCTACTGTATTCCCTTGTAACTACAATAAGATAATATTTATCTTGAAGTAGATAGAGCAATAAGTGTTTGTACAAGAGTAGAGAAAGTCATGTATATAAAACATTTGACTATCGCTTAAAGTCTACTGTATTCCCTTGTAACTACAATAAGATAATGTTTATCTTGAAGTAGATAGAGCAATAAGTGTTGGTACAAGAGTAGAGAAAGTCATGTATATAAAACATTTGACTATCGCTTAAAGTCTACTGTATTCCCTTGTAACTACAATAAGATAATGTTTATCTTGAAGTAGACAGAGCAATAAGTGTTTGTACAAGAGTAGAGAAAGTCATGTATATAAAACATTTGACTATCGCTTAAAGTCTACTGTATTCCCTTGTAACTACAATAAGATAATATTTATCTTGAAGTAGATAGAGCAATAAGTGTTTGTACAAGAGTAGAGAAAGTCATGTATATAAAACATTTGACTATCGCTTAAAGTCTACTGTATTCCCTTGTAACTACAATAAGATAATATTTATCTTGAAGTAGATAGAGCAATAAGTGTTTGTACAAGAGTAGAGAAAGTCATGTATATAAATTATTTGACTATCGCTTAAAGTCTACTGTATTCCCTTGTAACTACAATAAGATAATATTTATCTTGAAGTAGATAGAGCAATAAGTGTTTGTACAAGAGCAGAGAAAGTCATGTATATAAAACATTTGACTATCGCTTAAAGTCTACTGTATTCCCTTGTAACTACAATAAGATAATGTTTATCTTGAAGTAGATAAAGCAATAAGTGTTTGTACAAAAGTAGAGAAAGTCATGTATATAAAACATTTGACTATCACTTAAAGTCTACTGTATTCCCTTGTAACTACAATAAGATAATGTTTATCTTGAAGTAGATAGAGCAATAAGTGTTTGTACAAGAGTAGAGAAAGTCATGTATATAAAACATTTGACTATCACTTAAAGTCTACTGTATTCCCTTGTAACTACAATAAGATAATGTTTATCTTGAAGTAGATAGAGCAATAAGTGTTTGTATAAGACTAGAGAAAGTCATGTATATAAAACATTTGACTATCACTTAAAGTCTACTGTATTCCCTTGTAACTACAATAAGATAATGTTTATCTTGAAGTAGATAGAGCAATAAGTGTTTGTACAAGAGTAGAGAAAGTCATGTATATAAAACATTTGACTATCACTTAAAGTCTACTGTATTCCCTTGTAACTACAATAAGATAATGTTTATCTTGAAGTAGATAGAGGAATAAGTGTTTGTACAAGAGTAGAGAAAGTCGTGTATATAAAACATTTGACTATCGCTTAAAGTCTACTGTATTCCCTTGTAACTACAATAAGATAATGTTTATCTTGAAGTAGATAGAGCAACAAGTGTTTGTACAAGACTAGAGAAAGTCATGTATGTAAAACATTTGACTATCGCTTAAAGTCTACTGTATTCCCTTGTAACTACAATAAGATAATATTTATCTTGAAGTAGATAGAGCAATAAGTGTTTGTACAAGACTAGAGAAAGTCATGTATATAAAACATTTGACTATCGCTTAAAGTCTACTGTATTCCCTTGTAACTACAATAATATAATATTTATCTTGAAGTAGATAGAGCAATAAGTGTTTGTACAAGAGTAGAGAAAGTCATGTATATAAGACATTTGACTATCACTTAAAGTCTACTGTATTCCCTTGTAACTACAATAAGATAATATTTATCTTGAAGTAGATAGAGCAATAAGTGTTTGTACAAGAGTAGAGAAAGTCATGTATATAAAACATTTGACTATCGCTTAAAGTCTACTGTATTCCCTTGTAACTACAATAAGATAATGTTTATCTTGAAGTAGACAGAGCAATAAGTGTTTGTACAAGAGTCGAGAAAGTCATGTATATAAAACATTTGACTATCGCTTAAAGTCTACTGTATTCCCTTGTAACTACAATAAGATAATATTTATCTTGAAGTAGATAGAGCAATAAGTGTTTGTACAAGAGTAGAGAAAGTCATGTATATAAAACATTTGACTATCGCTTAAAGTCTACTGTATTCCCTTGTAACTACAATAAGATAATATTTATCTTGAAGTAGATAGAGCAATAAGTGTTTGTACAAGAGCAGAGAAAGTCATGTATATAAAATATTTGACTATCGCTTAAAGTCTACTGTATTCCCTTGTAACTACAATAAGATAATATTTATCTTGAAGTAGATAGAGCAATAAGTGTTTGTACAAGAGAAGAGAAAGTCATGTATATAAAACATTTGACTATCGCTTAAAGTCTACTGTATTCCCTTGTAACTACAATAAGATAATATTTATCTTGAAGTAGATAGAGCAATAAGTGTTTGTACAAGAGCAGAGAAAGTCATGTATATAAAACATTTGACTATCGCTTAAAGTCTACTGTATTCCCTTGTAACTACAATAAGATAATATTTATCTTGAAGTAGATAGAGCAATAAGTGTTTGTACAAGAGCAGAGAAAGTCATGTATATAAAACATTTGACTATCGCTTAAAGTCTACTGTATTCCCTTGTAACTACAATAACATAATATTTATCTTGAAGTAGATAGAGCAACAAGTGTTTGTACAAGATTAGAGAAAGTCATGTATATAAAACATTTGACTATCGCTTAAAGTCTACTGTATTCCCTTGTAACTACAATAAGATAATGTTTATCTTGAAGTAGATAGAGCAACAAGTGTTTGTACAAGACTAGAGAAAGTCATGTATATAAAACATTTGACTATCGCTTAAAGTCTACTGTATTCCCTTGTAACTACAATAAGATAATATTTATCTTGAAGTAGATAGAGCAATAAGTGTTTGTACAAGACTAGAGAAAGTCATGTATATAAAACATTTGACTATCGCTTAAAGTCTACTGTATTCCCTTGTAACTACAATAATATAATATTTATCTTGAAGTAGATAGAGCAATAAGTGTTTGTACAAGAGTAGAGAAAGTCATGTATATAAGACATTTGACTATCACTTAAAGTCTACTGTATTCCCTTGTAACTACAATAAGATAATATTTATCTTGAAGTAGATAGAGCAATAAGTGTTTGTACAAGAGTAGAGAAAGTCATGTATATAAAACATTTGACTATCGCTTAAAGTCTACTGTATTCCCTTGTAACTACAATAAGGTAATGTTTATCTTGAAGTAGATAGAGCAATAAGTGTTGGTACAAGAGTAGAGAAAGTCATGTATATAAAACATTTGACTATCGCTTAAAGTCTACTGTATTCCCTTGTAACTACAATAAGATAATGTTTATCTTGAAGTAGACAGAGCAATAAGTGTTTGTACAAGAGTAGAGAAAGTCATGTATATAAAACATTTGACTATCGCTTAAAGTCTACTGTATTCCCTTGTAACTACAATAAGATAATATTTATCTTGAAGTAGATAGAGCAATAAGTGTTTGTACAAGAGTAGAGAAAGTCATGTATATAAAACATTTGACTATCGCTTAAAGTCTACTGTATTCCCTTGTAACTACAATAAGATAATATTTATCTTGAAGTAGATAGAGCAATAAGTGTTTGTACAAGAGCAGAGAAAGTCATGTATATAAAACATTTGACTATCGCTTAAAGTCTACTGTATTCCCTTGTAACTACAATAAGATAATATTTATCTTGAAGTAGATAGAGCAATAAGTGTTTGTACAAGAGTAGAGAAAGTCATGTATATAAAACATTTGACTATCGCTTAAAGTCTACTGTATTCCCTTGTAACTACAATAAGATAATATTTATCTTGAAGTAGATAGAGCAATAAGTGTTTGCACAAGAGCAGAGAAAGTCATGTATATAAAACATTTGACTATCGCTTAAAGTCTACTGTATTCCCTTGTAACTACAATAAGATAATATTTATCTTGAAGTAGATAGAGCAATAAGTGTTTGTACAAGAGCAGAGAAAGACATGTATATAAAACATTTGACTATCGCTTAAAGTCTACTGTATTCCCTTGTAACTACAATAAGATAATATTTATCTTGAAGTAGATAGAGCAATAAGTGTTTGTACAAGAGCAGAGAAAGTCATGTATATAAAACATTTGACTATCGCTTAAAGTCTACTGTATTCCCTTGTAACTACAATAAGATAATATTTATCTTGAAGTAGATAGAGCAATAAGTGTTTGCACAAGAGCAGAGAAAGTCATGTATATAAAACATTTGACTATCGCTTAAAGTCTACTGTATTCCCTTGTAACTACAATAAGATAATATTTATCTTGAAGTAGATAGAGCAATAAGTGTTTGTACAAGAGTAGAGAAAGTCATGTATATAAAACATTTGACTATCGCTTAAAGTCTACTGTATTCCCTTGTAACTACAATAAGATAATATTTATCTTGAAGTAGATAGAGCAATAAGTGTTTGTACAAGAGTAGAGAAAGTCATGTATATAAAACATTTGACTATCACTTAAAGTCTACTGTATTCCCTTGTAACTACAATAAGATAATGTTTATCTTGAAGTAGATAGAGCAATAAGTGTTTGTACAAGACTAGAGAAAGTCATGTATATAAAACATTTGACTATCACTTAAAGTCTACTGTATTCCCTTGTAACTACAATAAGATAATGTTTTATCTTGAAGTAGATAGAGCAGTAAGTGTTTGTACAAGAGTAGAGAAAGTCATGTATATAAAACATTTGACTATCACTTAAACTCTACTGTATTCTCTTGTAACTACAATAAGATAATGTTTATCTTGAAGTAGATAGAGCAGTAAGTGTTTGTACAAGAGTAGAGAAAGTCATGTATATAAAACATTTGACTATCACTTAAAGTCTACTGTATTCCCTTGTAACTACAATAAGATAATGTTTATCTTGAAGTAGATAGAGCAATAAGTGTTTGTACAAGAGTAGAGAAAGTCATGTATATAAAACATTTGACTATCGCTTAAAGTCTACTGTATTCCCTTGTAACTACAATAAGATAATGTTTTATCTTGAAGTAGATAGAGCAATAAGTGTTTGTACAAGAGTAGGGAAAGTCATGTATATAAAACATTTGACCATCACTTAAAGTATACTGTATTCCCTTGTAACTACAATAAGATAATGTTTATCTTGAAGTAGATAGAGCAATAAGTGTTTGTACAAGAGTAGAGAAAGTCATGTATATAAAACATTTGACTATCACTTAAAGTCTACTGTATTCCCTTGTAACTACAATAAGATAATGTTTTATCTTGAAGTAGATAGAGCAATAAGTGTTTGTACAAGAGTAGAGAAAGTCATGTATATAAAACATTTGACTATCACTTAAAGTCTACTGTATTCCCTTGTAACTACAATAAGATAATGTTTTATCTTGAAGTAGATAGAGCAATAAGTGTTTGTACAAGAGTAGAGAAAGTCATGTATATAAAACATTTGACTATCACTTAAAGTGTACTGTATTCCCTTGTAACTACAATAAGATAATGTTTATCTTGAAGTAGATAGAGCAATGAGTGTTTGTATAAGAGTAGAGAAAGTCATGTATATAAAACATTTGACTATCACTTAAAGTCTACTGTATTCCCTTGTAACTACAATAAGATAATGTTTATCTTGAAGTAGATAGAGCAATAAGTGTTTGTACAAGAGTAGAGAAAGTCATGTATATAAAACATTTGACTATCACTTAAAGTCTACTGTATTCCCTTGTAGCTACAATAAGATAATGTTTATCTTGAAGTAGATAGAGCAGTAAGTGTTTGTACAAGAGTAGAGAAAGTCATGTATATAAAACATTTGACTATCACTTAAACTCTACTGTATTCTCTGGTAACTACAATAAGATAATGTTTATTTTGAAGTAGATAGAGCAATAAATGTTTGTACAAGAGTAGAGAAAGTCATATATAAGACATTTGACTATCACTTAAATCTACTGTATTCCCTTGTAACTACAATAAGATAATGTTTATCTTGAAGTAGATAGAGCAATAAGTATTTGTACAAGAGTACAGCAATTATCAGATCTTGCTGCATTATTTTAGTACGGTTTCCGATTCTCTCATCTGAAATTTACCCCAAACCTTGGTAGCAAGAATCAAACCGTGCAGTATGAGCTACAGGATACATGGATCATGGCCGAGGATCTGCCTTTTAAATGAATATCATTACTCGGTCTGCATTTCCTCTGTTACGGGAAGTTGTGATTTTCATCTAGTTTCCTGTTTGAGCGAATACTGATGAGTTTGAATTAGGGTGTGTCGTGGAATCTGCTAATTCACAGACTCCTATCCCCTTCTACCGGAAGAGACCTGCATGAAATGTCATTCGGCTTTTGTTTGATTCAGTGCTCTTGGTATATCAGCCATGTGACCTCGATACTCGGTGGTGTCGATGTATGACCAGGACTTAAAATATACATGGGGGATGTAATTAGCCTACCCTGTACTGGGTAGGGTCAGGTAGGTCGGCCACGGGAATCGAAGCCAGACCTCGCGAATGCGTGCCACAGAGGAAACCGCCTGGGCCATCCAACTCGTGTCCAAGAGAGAGTATATTTTCAAGGAACACTTTGGAGCACGACTTTGGTGAAACCTGGGAATCAGCGTCGCCCTCCGCAATTGCCCCTGCTTCCTGTAATTTTTCATAGAGCCGTTTAGCATAACCAGGCGGGTCCACTTTGAAGTCTTCCATGCGTGAAACATTCAGTAATGACTTCTTTTGAAACAGAACGCCCTTTCCTGTCAAGCAAGTATGATCTGAACAACATTAAATAGGGTGGTGGCTTAGGTATTTGGGAGATGCACGAGCCACCAGGTTGAAATCAGACTCGTTACGAGACGACAGTGAATAGTTTTTACAAAATGAAACCACGATTATTCATACATTCTTAAACCAGAGGCACTGAGGCAATTTTATAAAGTTTCACTGCTTCATCACTCGATTTCACGTATTTTATCTTTAATTTCTGGAAACAAAAACAAATCACATGGTGCAAGGTGATGGCTGTATCCATGGTGATGACCTATAGAGCACAATCGTTCCAAAACTTTACAGTAAACAGACATTTGTGTGAAATATGAGCTGAATCTTTCCTGGCGGCGTATATGTTCTAGACGTTCTCGGGCTTCGAGCCAGGTAAGCAGATGTTGAGACATCGACGTTTCGGGAGCGTACATCTCTCCCATCTTCAGGATGTTGAATGCCTTAGGGCTGGGGTGACCCATATATATATATATATATATATATATATATATATATATATACTCAGTGGCGGTGGCCAACTTCTACATGGAGCACTTGGAGCATGAGATTCTCACCACGTCACATCTGAAGCCTTCACACTTCTGCGGATATGTGGACGATATGTTTGTAGTCTGGCCACATGGACGAGATACACTATCTGACTTCCTCACACATCTGAACGGATGCAGACCCCAGATTCAATTCACTATGGAGGTTGAAGAGAATGGGGTGTTGCCCTTTCTGGACATCCTGGTTTCAAGAAACAAGAACGGTACACTAGGGCACGCAGTTTATCGGAAACCCACTCACACCGATCTATATCTAAACGCACGCAGCTACCACCACAAATCCCAACGTATGGGGGTGCTCGACACATTGGTCCACAGAGCATTGGCCATCTCGGACCCTCAGCACTTATCTCAGGAACTGCAACATCTGCGACAAACTTTTCGTCAGAACGACTACTCTGAACCCGATGTCAAGAGGGCCCTCGCAAAAGCCAAAAGAGCCGGAACACACATTTGTAGCTCCACTGAAAAGCCAACTGCTATAGCCTGCATCCCAATTACCGGCAATCTGTCTGGAAAAATCGGCAGAATACTGGCAAGACACAACATAAAAACTATTCACAAACCGCCTGCAAAAATCAGACACTTTATGAGACTGGTCAAAGACCAATTACAACTAAACGTTCCGGGGGTGTACCGCATTCCATGTGAACGTAGAGTGCCGTACATCGGAGAAACCGGCAGGACCATAGCTACCAGGATCAAAGAACATGATAGAAGCATCAGACTGTTACAACCTGAAAAGTCTGGGCTGGCGGAACATTGCTTCCAGCAAGACCATAGGGCTAACTTGGGTCTCACCACTATTTTGGCAAAATGCAGTGGCTACTGGGAGCGCAGAGTTAAGGAGGCATTGGCTATCTCGGCAGAGAGAGTCACTCTTAACCGAGATGCTGGGCTACAATTTAGTGCAGCATGGAATCCTGCATTAAAACTCGAAAAAGAGAGACTCAGGAAACACAGATCTGGCTTACTGAGCAGCGACCAGAGCAACTGCTTACCTGGCTCGAAGTCCGAGAACGTCTAGAACAGACATTTGTGTATCAGTCAGTACGTTTATCTTCTAATGCTATAGTAACAAAATGACAACCATCTTCTTACCAGCACTCTCAGACTTTTATACATTTAGCTTCTGTTTGAGTCGATTTACTTTTGTTTTTAGGAATATAACGTAACAGTAACGATACTCCAAACCAAAGTTGCAGTGCCACCTTGGAATTTTTCGGTACCAATCGAAGCGTTGTTGTTTTTGATCAGGAATCACTTTATGTAGAATCCATCGACAGCAAAGTTTTGTGTTTCATACCAATGTCGTCCAATAAATTCATAAGATGTCCGTCAAACAGCGACAATATTTTCATCAGTTCTTGGACTTCACGGAATTCATCACAAAGGAAAAAGCATATCTCGTTTGAATTCGTGTAGCAATTATAAATCTGGAGCATCTTCGCCAAATGCATACCTAGGTCTTTTTTACGTTGTTTAAGCGTTAATAATGATTTAAAATGATAAAACAATAATATGTGTATACTAAAATTCATTTTTAGAGGATAAAATACCTTTAAATGATGTTTAGTTAACAAAATATTGAAGAAATCAAAGTTATTACATGACAATAAGGTCGCAAAACTGCAGAAAGTAGCTGGGTATTTCTGTACTAGTTTATTTCGTTAAGAAAAATAAGTTTTCGTAAGACACTAACTAGTGATGAAGGATAGTAACGTGTCACGATGTTTTATTGTTAATTATCAAAAACGAAAAATTGGTTAAACAATTGACTGTACATCAGTCTTTTATTTAATAATCCAAGAATGCGAGGTGAAGATGTTCAAATAAGGATGTAGAATGGGCTAGAATAGAATTCTACTTATAGATAGTCAACATGAAAAATTCAATGCCATGGCCGGGATTTGAACCACGGATCTCCTGGTTTCCGTCCAGTCGCTCTAAGCCATTGAGCTACCATAACCAACGTACCGTCCTGACATTAAATTCTCCATTTGACTCGTATATTTCCCTGGTAGACCACTAGGGGCTCTCGCATTCGAGATGTACCGCTTGTGGCGACTCACTATCGTAAGTACATAAGTCCCAGGCTTCATCACTTAACTCTTATTATTTTAGTTAATTGATGGAAATTAATAATTTCTCTCCACTAGTCGTATATAGCCTAAGGTTTTTGATAGATAGAGTCAACATAAAAAATTCAATGTCATGCCCGGGATTTGAACCACGGATCTCCTGGTTTCCGTCCAGTCGCGAGGCAGATAATACCTCTTCAAAGGGATATAAGGAGAGTAAAACAGAAGAAGAGAGAATGGTAGTTACCAGGAGGAAGCTTTCGTGGGTATCTGTATTCCAAGAAGTGGCTTATTAACTTGCAGGTTTCCTCTTTCCTGGTGAGGTGTATGCTAAATCAAATGTTTGTGTAAGTTCATGTACTGTAGAGTTAGTACCACTAATTTGGATCTTCAACACTGGTTCACTTCTAAATCACACACACACACACACACACACACACACACACACACACACACACACACACACACACACACACACACACACACACACACACACACACACACACACACACTGCCTCTACACGTAAGTACCTGCTAAATTATGGTTTCATTGCGCTATTTGGCTCTAAAAGCTGCCCATAGATTCTACACCTACGGTTCAATTTGCCCACACCTGCTTCACTACATCAGCAGCGCTACCGTGGACATGCTATTAAAATAGCAGGTGCATCTGCGATGCATTTTGTTGCATATTCTAGAGCAGCTTCACGTTCTTATGTCCATGGGCAGGCATTTGTTATCAAAATTGTTGATATAGAAACGAGAAAAGAAACAGAAGAATATCAACAATTCAGAATATTTGTGTGGTAAACATGTGTGGTTGCAATTTTCCAACTGTAGTTATCTTATAGGTCAGTGATGGTCAAAGCTTTTGCAAAATTTCTGATTCGAGTAAGTTTTGTCAGAGATTTCTTCGGTAATAATCCATGAAGACTAAATAAACAAACACGTAACAAATATCGTACAGCAGAGAAAGTGTATATTTTCTAGTTAATTGATGGAAATTAATCATTGCCCCACACTAGCCGCATATAGGCTAAGATATTTGATGGATAGAGCCAACATGAAAAATTCAATGCCATGGCTGGGATTTGAATCACGGATCTCCTGGTTTCCGTCCAGTCGCTCTTAACCTTTGAGCTACCATGGCCAACGCACCGTCCTGACATTAAATTCTCCAGTTGACTCATATATTTCCCCGGTAGACCACTAGGGGCTCTCGCATCCGAGATACACCGTTTGTGGCGACTTTCTATTGTAAGTACTTAAGTCCCAGGCTTCATCATTTAACGGTGTATCTCGGATGCAACAGCCCCTAGTGGTCTACCGGGGAAATAAATGAGTCAACTGGAGAATTTAATGTCAGGATGGTGCGTTGACCATGGTAGCTGAAAGGTTAAGAGCGACTGGACGGAAACCAGGAGATCCGTGGTTCAAATCCCGGCCATGGCATTGAATTTTTCATGTTGGCTCTATCCATGCATGTGTATTTTCTAGTTTTGTCTGTTCCAGTGAGTACAGGGTACATAGAGCTTAGAGTTACCAGACATTCATCTTTCAGGATAAGAGAAAACCTTCAACGTTAAGTCATATCGGACGATGAATGAAATGATGCTCAAATGAGTACAGGGTACATAGAGCTTAGAGTTACCAGACTTTCATCTTTCAGGATAAGAGAAAACCTTCAACGTTAAGTCATATCGGACGATGAATGAAATGATGCTCAAATGAGTACAGGGCACATAGAGCTTAGAGTTACCAGACATTCATCTTTCAGGATAAGGGAAAACCTCCAACGTTAAGTCATATCGGACGATGAATGAAATGATGTTCAAATGAGTACAGGGTACATAGAGCTTAGAGTTACCAGACATTCATCTTTCAGGATAAGGGAAAACCTCCAACGTTAAGTCATATCGGACCATGAATGAAATGATGTTCAAATGAGTACAGGATACATAGAGCTTAGAGTTACTGGACATTCATCTTTCAGGATAAGGGAAAACCTCCAACGTTAAGTCATATCGGACCTTGAATGAAATGATGTTCAAATGAGTACAGGATACATAGAGCTTAGAGTTACCAGACATTCATCTTTCAGGATAAGGGAAAACCTCCAACGTTAAGTCATATCGGACGATGAATGAAATGATGTTCAAATGAGTACAGGGTACATAGAGCTTAGAGTTACCAGACATTCATCTTTCAGGATAAGAGAAAACCTCCAACGTTAAGTCATATCGGACCATGAATGAAATGATGTTCACATGAGTACAGGATACATAGAACTTAGAGTTACTAGACATTCATCTTTCACGATAAGGGAAACCCTCCAACGTTAAGTCATATCGCACAATGAATGAAATGATGTTCAAATGAGTACAGGGAACATAGCGCTTAGAGTTACCAGACATTCATCTTTCAGGATAAGAGAAAACCCCCAACGTTAAGTCATATCGGACGATGATTGAAATGATGTTCAAATGAGTACAGGGTACATAGAGCTTAGAGTTACCAGACATTCATCTTTCAGGATAAGAGAAAACCTCCAACGTTAAGTCATATGGGACTATGAATGAAATGATGTTCAAATGAGCACAGGCTACATAGAGCTTAGAGTTACCAGACATTCATCTTTCAGGATAAGGGAAAACCTCCAACGTTAAGTCATATCGGACGATGAATGAAATGATGTTCAAATGAATACAGGGTATATAGAGCTTAGAGTTATCAGACATTCATCTTTCAGGATAAGAGCAAACCTCCAACGTTAAGTCATATCGGACGATGAATGAAATGATGTTCAAATGAGTACAGGGTACATAGAGCTTAGAGTTACCAGACATTCAATTTTCAGGAGAAGGGAAAACCTCCAACGTTAAGTCATATCGGACGATGAATGAAATAATGTTCAAATGAGTACAGGGTACATAGAGCTTAGAGTTACCAGACATTCATCTTTCAGAATAAGAGAAAACCTCCAACGTTAAGTCACATCGGACGATGAATGAAATGATGTTCAAATGAGCACAGGGTACATAGAGCTTAGAGTTACCAGACATTTATCTTTCAGGATAAGAGAAAACCTCCAACGTTAAGTCATATCGGACGATGAATGAAATGATGTTCAAATGAGTACAGGGTACATAGAGCTTAGAATTACCAGACATTCATCTTTCTGGATAAGAGAAAACCTCCAACGTTAAGTCATATCGGACGATAAATAAAATGATGTTCAAATGAGTCCAAGGGTACATAGAGCTTATAGTTACCAGACATTGCTCTTCCAGGATAAGAGAAAACCTCCAACGTTAAGTTATACCGGACGATGAATGAAATGACGTTCAAATGAGTACAGGGTACATAGAGCTTAGGGTTACCAGACATTCATCTTTCAGGATAAGAGAAAACCTCCAACGTTAAGTTATACCGGACGATGAATGAAATGACGTTCAAATGAGTACAGGGTACATAGAGCTTAGAGTTACCAGACATTCATCTTTCAGGATAAGAGAAAACCTCCAAGGTTAAGTCATACCGGAAGATGAATGAAATGATGTTAAAAAGACTACAGGGTACATAGAGCTTAGAGTTACAAGACATTCATCTTTCAGGATAAGAGAAAACCTCCAAGGTTAAGTCATATCGGACGATAAATGATATGAAGTTCAAATGAGTACAGGGTACATAGAGTTTAGAGTTAAGACATTCATCTTTCAGGATAAGGGAAAACCTCCAACGTTAAGTCATATCGGACGATGAATGAAATGATGTTCAAATGAGTACAGGGTACATAGAGCTTAGAGTTACCAGACATTCATCTTTCAGGATAAGTGAAAACTTCTAACGTTAAGACATATCGGACGACGAATGAAATGATGTTCAAATGAGTACAGGGTACATAGAGCTTAGAGTTACTAGACATTCATCTTTCAGGATAAGGGAAAACCTCCAACGTTAAGTCATATCGGACGATGAATGAAATGATGTTCTAATGAGTACAGGGTACATAGAGCTTAGAGTTACTAGACATTCATCTTTCAGGATAAGGGAAAACCTCCAACGTTAAGTCATGTCGGACGATGAATGAAATGATGTTCAAATGAGTACAGGGTACATATAGCTTAGAGTTACTAGACATTCATCTTTCAGGATAAGGGAAAACCTCCAACGTTAAGTCATATCGGACGATGAATGAAATGATTTTCAAATGAGTACAGGGTACATAGAGCTTGGAGTTACTAGACATTCATCTTTCAGGATAAGGGAAAACCTCCAACGTTAAGTCATATCGGACGATGAATGAAATTATATTCAAATGTGTACAGGGTACATAGAGCTTAGAGTTACCAGACATTCATCTTTCAGGATAAGAGAAAACCTTTAACGTTAAGTCATATCGGACGTTAAATGAAATGATGTTCAAATGAGTACAGGGTACATAGAGCTTAGAGTTACCAGACATTCATCTTTCAGGATAAGAGGAAACCTCCAACGTTAAGTCATATCGGACGATGAATGAAATAATGTTCAAATCAGTACAGGGTACATAGAGCTTAGAGTTACTAGACATTCATCTTTCAGGATAAGGGAAAACCTCCAACGTTAAGTCATATCGGACGATGAATGAAATGATGTTAAAATGAGTACAGGGTACATAGAGCTTAGAGTTACCAGACATTCATCTTTCAGGATGAGAGAACTCCGGATAAATGGCTTATCGAGATACTTTTTATAATCGAGTTTCGAACTCGTGACTTCTTGAAGTTGAGACAGAAGCAGTACTTCCTCGCTACAGAACCGGGCAAATTTCTCGGAAATGGTTCGCTTAAAAATGTTGCTTGTTTTAACGAAATCTCATATTTTGTTTAATAAGTGTTTTAATTTACCAGTTTTATAAAAGGCATCCATTCAAACTCCCACCCACGATAAGCCACCTAAAATCTGCGTCCTGGTAATAAAACAAAACACTCCTACGAAGAAAGGAAGTGCAAAAGTGGCAGGGAAACGTTCTCCATTGTGTTAATGGTACTGCAACGCCGAAACACACCAACCGACTATTGTGCAGAAATGTTATTTTATGGTTGTTATTGTTATCAAATCTGGAGAAAGTGGAAGTACACTGTAGGAACTTTACATCTGCTGGAATTTAAAAGGAAGGCAAGGGACCGTTTATGACTTTGTTTTTCAGTCGCACACATGGTTGCAGAAAGTTCAGAGGAATGGATCTTTTGTGTTCAAAACAGTTGAAGGTTGGGGAAATGGTTCTCTTTCTTGAAAATTGCCAGAAGAATAAAACAGTTGATATAAGCTAAATGTGAAAGCGTCCAAGATTTTGTCGGTGTGGTCATTTATGTAACTTTGACTAACTGCTTTAAGAAGTAGGGGAAATAGGAATATTTGCCATTGTTTGAGGATTCCGTTGATTATTACAGTGTTTATTCGATTTTTTGTTTAGAGTTAGATTGAATTCTTCTCTCTTACAGATATATTTATTTTTTATTTCATTTATTAGGGTTGCTAATCAGATTTCCGGCCTTATTACTTCACTTTGTGTGCGAATCTCGTAATTTATGCTTGTAGTATTATAAAATATTTTGAAAAAAAATGAAATGTGTAGTGTTTAACGCCCGCTTTTAGTACATGCGGCATCGCAGGCGATAACACTGATAATACATGAGATGAAGATGGAGCACCGGTGGAATGAGATGGCGGGGAAAACCGGAGATTCCGGAAAAAACCCGCCCCAGCGCCGTGTTGTCCAGCACAAATCTCACTTTGCGGTCGCCTGGTATCGAACCCGGGCCGCCTTGGTGAGAGCCAAGCGGTCTAACCACTGAGCCACAGTGCGGCCTAAAATATTTTGATTTTTATCGTTAGATGCTGCATTATATTTTCGATTTTAATACCAGGATGGGTCAAAAAGTAATGCCTCCTATTTGTTTTCACTTTTAATTGCCAAGAAAATTGAATCCAATTTACATAGCTTGAAAACTACAACATTGACGATTAATTTGTCACTATTCAATATAATCTCCGTTCTTTTCCACAGTTTTGGTCCACCTTTTAACTAGGACATGTATTCCAGTGTGGTAAAACACACGGTCTTGCTTCCTAAGCCATTGACGCACGGACGTTTTCACAGCCTCCTCATCTTCAAAACGAACCCACGATGAGCTTCCTTTAGTGGCCCGAACAGATGGAAGTCTGATGGTGACAGGTCAGAGCTGTATGGGGGATGAGGTAAGACTTGGCATCCCAGTTTCTCAATTTCTGCAGTGGAGTAACAGCTGGTGTGTGGTCTTGAATTGTCATGTAAAAGAAGAACATCCGCCATAGTTTTTGTTGGGCGAACTCAGCGAAGACGTGCTTTCAGCTTTTTGAGAGTTCTGACGTATTGGACAGAATTTATTTTGCATCCCTGCTCCAAAAATTAATCATAAGCATACCCTCTGCATCCCAAAACACTGTCGTCGTAACTTTCCCTGCCGACCTCTGAGTTTTGATTTTTTTTTCTTTGGTGACGTTGTGTGATGCCACTCCTTGACTGCCTCTTTGATTCAGGTTCAAAAAAATGAACCCACGTTTCGTCTCCTGTAACAATTTCTTCCAGAAACTCCTCTCCCTCCAAATTGAAGCGTTGCACGTGTTCGGAGGCTATTGTTTTCCTTGTTTCTTTGTTTTGGGCGGTTATCATTCTTGGTACCCAACGTGAACAAACTTTTGAGTAACCCAGTTGTTGAATAATCGTTATCACACTGCCTTTACTGAGGGAGGTAATACGACATAATTCGCCTGTTGTTACCCGGCGATCACCACGAATGATGTCATCGACTCGCTGAATGTTGCACGGAGTCGCTGCAGTCACCGGCCTGCCGCTTCGCTTTTCATCTGCCGATGGTGTTTGCCCTTCAGCTTCGTTACAGCGACGAACCCATCGTCTAACAGTGCTGACATCCACCGTTGCACCACCATACACATTTTTTAGCCTTTCGTGAATGCGAATTGGCGTTTCACCTTCCGCAGTCAAAAATTCAATCACAGAACGCTGTCTAATACGAATGTCGGTGCAAGAGGATGCAGTGCTGCCACCTGTTGATTTAGGAAGTTACTACTACAGGGGATTGGAGAAGAAGGTTTGAAGAACTGCACCAAATTCAAAGTTTTCACATAACTTACTTATTTAAGGAAGGATAAAATAGGAGGCATTTTTTTGACCCAGCCTCGTAATTTTTCACTCGCTAATAAACATTAACCAAGTCCCATAAATATTTATCTGCGTTATAGCAAACAGGATCAGATAAAAGTTTTCTTATCGCAATAACTAGCTCCGAGATATGGTTTACAGATATTTGATTTTAAATCATAGCATTTATTTTTCTAGTGTTACACTTTCTTTTTCTGGTTGCCATGGAGGAAGTACGGAACTTTAAAGCCAAATTACTGCGATGCTGTTAAAAATGTGACAATCGCGGTATACTTATAGCTTCCGTGGAGACAGTTGAAGGTGACAGCAGGTTTTGTCTTGTCGTGAGTCAATAATGCATACCTGGTTGATGTAAGCGGGTTGACCTGCATGACACTGGCGCCAGTCGCGGTCCATTGAACATCATGAGCTTGTTTGTTTTGTTCCGGGACTGTTCAGAATGTGAATGGAAGCTGCAAACAAAAACAGGGGCACAAAGAAGTGTGTAACCGACACATAAACTCACCACGTTTTCAAATACTCAGAGTGTGTGTGAAAATGGTCTTTTAAACATGCATAACGAAAATTTATAAGAAAATCCCCCTGCCTCAAACTACCCTATACATGAAAAAATGTCCTTATTTCTTATTTTATCAAGAATGGATTAGATAGTCTGATTAAAATACCAGATATGGGAACCCCTAGGTGTCTACCGGGAGATATACGAGTCAGTTGGAGAATTTAATGTCATGTCGGCACGTTGGCCATAGTAGCTCAATGGTTTAGAGCAACCGCGTGTAAAGCGGGAGATCCATGGTTCAAATCCCAGTTATGGCATTGAATTTTTCAGTCTGACTCTACTCATCCAAAGGTATATTTTGCGTTTTTTAAATTTACTTCCACCAACGTTAAGCCATCGGCAAGAAATGCATGGCCTTATTAGGGAAAAATGCTGTCAGATCACTGAGTGGTAATGGTTCATCGATAGATGGGAGTTTCTGGCAGGATCAGATACAGCACGCTCAGAGGATATATCCGGGATTTAAACCCATTGTTAACCATCTCAGACATCTGCTGGACACCAGTGATGGCCTCGCAGTTTTCGAATCAACGAGAAAACAGTATCAGCTGCTCAATACATCGCAGTGTACACCCAGGATTGAAGAGAAAGAGAATAGAGAACGGAAACTTATATGGAAGAATCTCTTCAATAAAGTTGTTCCTACTGATTGGTAAGAGACAGCATATGAAGTATTAAACGAGACCATACCAACAGCGGAGAAATTATGGCGGCATGGCCGTACAACATGTAACATATGCCAAATTTGTTCAGAAATAGACACCTTGGAACATAGGATTGCCTCTTGCAAACAGCTGCATAATATCTGGATGGTGCTCAGAAACTTTATTGGAAAATGGTGCCCGCCGGAGTTTCCACCATGTCTTCGAAGGCTACAGCGACTTGAATTCAGTTTTAAAGACACGGCGCTCTACAGGTGTGCGATCTGGTTGGTAATGGGAACATTACACTGGATAATTCAGAAAAATCCTGGAAATGTGGCATTACAGAGGGAATGGTTTGAATTCCTGCGAAGGGAACGCTGGAAGCTAATCACGGCGGGGATCAGTGATTCTATGGAGTCTTATATCATCCGATTTGGGCTCCATTGCACTGGTTCCAAAGTCAACTTCCATCCCAACATCTAGATTGGCTGCTTTCACAGAGCACAGACAATCTTTAGCAAGATCAATTTGCTTGCCACAAGTTTCTTAGAACAGTATTCCTTCAGATAGTTAGGCAATTATTTGCAATGACTATCCTCTTCAAATGGACGCAAATGAAAAAAAAAAAAAAAAAAAAAAAAAAAAATTAGACTGGCTATAGAAGCTCAATACTGTAGCCTGAAATACTTAAAACAAAAGTTGAAAAATTGGCACCTTCTTAATCCATTTTATCATATTTCTGAGTGTTTTAATTTCAATCTTAACACTGTACTTTTAACTGTATTAGCTTGACTTATGTTGCAAACAACAGTTGACTGTAGTAAACAAAAAGGAAAACAACAAAAACAAAAGTCATATCAGACGATGAATGAAATGATCCTCAAATAAGCCCATGGTCCATAGAGCTTAGAGCTGCCCGACATTCGTTTTTCAGGATAAGGGAAAACCCCGGGAGAAACCTTATCCAGGTAACTCACCCTGACCGAGGTTCGAACTCGGGACCTCTTGAACGTGAGGCAGACACGCTACCATCTACGCTACCGAGGTGGGCAGTGTATGTGTGTGTGTGTGTGTGTGTGTGTGTGTGTGTGTGTGTGTGTGTGTGTGTGTGTGTAAAGAATTTTCCAAACATGGCACATAAATTTTTTTAACAAAATCCCCTGCCCCAAACTACACTGCGATCCATATAAATCTGAACCATTTCAATAGGTCATAACCTTTGAACCAATAATAGGAAACGCGTGCAACTTTGGGAGAATATAATACACAAATGGGAGATTACATTACACTATTTACATCTCAGAGAATATGTTGGAAGTGTCCTCCACCAATACATGTTTGCACTCGTCTCATCATATTCTCTGAAGTTTTACGGAGATGATATCGAATTGAGATCAGGTTATTTCCAGCAAGATGGAGCCACATGCCATACATCAAATGATACCATGGAACTTGTAGGCGTTTCCTTGATAATCGAATAATCTCAAAAGGTCTGTGGCCCCCCACATTCCCTGAAATAACCTCACAGGATTTTTCTTGTTGGGGTATCTAAAAATAGAGTGTACAAGAATAGGCCACGGACAATTGATGTTCTCAAGGAATCCATTCCAACCGAAATAAGTAACATTGGCGAGAATACTCTCCGTAAAACTTCAGAGAATATAGTGAGACGAGTACAAACATGTATGGATGCTAGTGGAGGACACTTCCAACATTTTCTCTGAGATGTAAATAGTGTAATGTAATTTCCCATTTGTGTATTATATTCTACCGAAGTTGCACGTGTGTTCTATTATTAATTGAAAAGTTATGGCCTATTGAAATGGTTCAGGTTGATATGGATCACGGTGTACCTTTTGCAACAAAGCTTTTCTTAAATCTTCCCCCTGCTTAAGATCCGCATTTGGGGGACCTGGGTTTGATTCCGGTACCCGACCTACTGGTTCTTGGGTTTTTCGGGGGTTTCCCTGGTCAGCAGGTGAATGCTGTGTAGGTTAATCACATACTCCGAATTTCCTGTCCCGTCAAGTCATCTCCATTAACATTTCACATTATCTCTCATCTCTCTTTCAGGGTAGAAATGTCGGCGGAAGTATCGTCCTTTGTTGTACAATTGTTGCAGTTTTCGAACACTTCTAAAATACGCCAAAGCTTGCACGGAGCTGTGGCTAGCATCTCGACATATCATAAACAGATGACGTCAGTGTCACACAGTGAACCTTGACTGGCGCCACAGTGTGGTACAACCGGATTTACATCTTCCTGTTTTCTTTATCTGTATAAAATATAATACTTGCTGAAACGATAGACACCCGAATGTCATAAACACCTCACGTGGTACTATTGCATTACTTTCCCACTTCCTTTACAAGTTTACAAATTTTATTCTTCATAAAAAGTAAAGAAAATACAGTTAAGTATGGAAAGATAGAGTTAGGTTGAAAAATTCAATGTCATAGCTGGGATTTGAACCACGGATCCGTGGTCTTTCGTGTCTTTCGTGAGGCTTTCGAAAAGCCTTCCTCATCCCGATAACTCACGCTGTCCGACATTCATGCCCGATTTCACCAACAGATGTTAAAATAAACATTAACAAATGTAACGTAACAGTTGTCACAGCGCTAAAACTAATGTTAAATTTCGTGCATTTCACCAACCTGTTTTCTGAAAATGTTAACAAACCTATGTTAACGCCAAGAAACTTGTAAATATCACTGCTATAGAAGGCTATGGATGAGCTGCGATGCGCTTTTGTTTTCATTTTCGTCTGCACAAATGGCGGATTAACAAAATCATAAATAAAGCCGTGAGACAAATTTCTCATCGACAAAGAAGGAATTGTTAATTGAAATGGTGACGAAGTGTAAGGATATCGTGGAGAATAAGAAGGCAGATGCAGTGAATGTAAAAGAGAAAGATGTCGCGGGGAAAATATTGGAAACGAATTTAATTCAAATGCATGTGTCACTACTACAAGCACCAAACAACTTGTCAGTATTACGTAAATTTAAAACGAGGTGCGAAGAACAAGTGACTTGAACGTTTCAAGACGGGAGGTGAACAATGTATTATCCACATAATTTAGGGAATTATAAAATCGCAAGGTTACTAATACTTGAAGCTAAGGCGAGATCGGCGTATTCCTTTTGATGTATATTCTAACTCATTATTACATAAATTTAAAACGAGGAGTGAAGAAGGGCAAGTGACTTGGACGTTTCAAGACGGGAGATGGACAATGTATTATCCACATAATTCAGTGAATTATAAAATCGGAAGGTTATTAATACTTGAAGCAAAGGCGAGATCGGCGTATTCCTTTCGATGTATATTCTAACTCATTATTACGTAAATTTAAAACGAGGAGTAAGAAAGGGCAAGTGACTTGGACGTTTCAAGACGGGAGATGGACAATGTATTATCCACATAATTCAGTGAATTATAAAATCGCAAAGTTATTAATACTTGAAGCAAAGGCGAGATCGGCATATTCCTTTCGATGTATATCCTAACTCATTATTACGTAAATTTAAAACGAGGAGCGAAGAAGGACAAGTGACTTGAACGTTTCAAGACGTGAGGTGAACAATGTATTATCCACATAATTCAGTGAATTATAAAATCGCAAGGTTATTAATACTTGAAGCAAAGGCGAGATCGGCGTATTCCTTTCGATGTATATTCTAACTCATTATTACGTAAATTTAAAACGAGGAGTGAAGAAGGGCAAGTGACTTGAACGTTTCAAGACGGGAGGTGGACAATGTATTATCCACATAATTCAGTGAATTAAAAAATCGCAAGGTTATTGATACTTGAAGCAAAGGCGAGATCGCCATATTCCTTTCGATGCATGTTCTAACTCAGTATTACGTAAATTTAAAACGAGGAGTGAAGAAGGGCAAGTGACTTGAACGTTTCAAGACGGGAGGTGGACAATGTATTATCCACATAATTCAGTGAATTAAAAAATCGCAAGGTTATTGATACTTGAAGCAAAGGCGAGATCGCCATATTCCTTTCGATGCATGTTCTAACTCAGTATTACGTAAATTTAAAACGAGGAGTGAAGAAGGGCAAGTGACTTGAACGTTTCAAGACGGGAGGTGGACAATGTATTATCCACATAATTCAGTGAATTATAAAATCGCAAGGTTACTAATACTTGAAGCTAAGGCGAGATAGTCATATTCCTTTCGATGCATGTCTTAACTCAGTGTTACGTAAATTTAAAACGAGGAGCGAAGAAGGGCAAGTGACTTGAACGTTTCAAGACGGGAGGTGAGCAATGTATTATCCACATAATTCAGTGAATTATAAAATCGCAAGGTTATTGATACTTGAAGCAAAGACGAGATCGCCAGATTCCTTTCGATGCAAGTTTTAACCTCTCTTGTACTTCCGCAGTAACCTTCATAGCAACTTGCTTCGACAGTCTATACCTCCGTAAAATAATTTTCTTCGGATGGTTCCTCAAAATCATTTCTCCTCATAGACCGTACTCTATAATGAATGCCATTTAGACGGTCTTAAATATAACAAATCGACATCAACAGCTGAGTTCATGCTTGCCATCTTGACTATTTACAATTGTTAAGGACTTAACATCAGAAACTCGGCTTGTTAGTTTAACATGAGATTTAACACGGGTGTTACGCTAACACTTGTTGGTGAAATGCAATTTTTGTTTTAACTATTGCTAAACTCGTGTTAAGTCTTAACATTTGTTGGTGAAATCGGGCATCAAACTCAGAGCCTTTTGACACTTGCACCAAGCTATAAGGCGGGCAGGATGATAATTTGTAAAATGGGGAGAGAAATTCGGGGTAAATTCCGCCACGACGTCTGTGATGTGGAGGGTAGACAGAGATCGAGTCACCTTAAACCAGTTAGATCGTGCTTATTCCTGGATGTACTTTTGACTTCACAGGTGTTTGAGAAACAACAAGGAGATAAGAAACTTTGAACAGATGTTACAACTACGAATGCAGTGTGACGAAATGTGAAGATAATACTTGAGAATCTCAAGAGGTTCGTACTCAGTGAGTGCAAGCGAACTTCCAGCACCTCTCGAGTTTGTAGCCTCCTTCACTGCTTCAAATCTTGTTACGCCAAATGAAATAGGTTTGTCTAATGTATTACGTAGCGACCGAGGTTGCACCAGGGTTTCACTGCCTTACACATCCTGTCCATTTCACTTCACCTTACGAAGGTGTACCTTTTTTTCTAATTTTTTTATTGATCGATCAGCAGTACAATGCTTTACAGATCAGAGTGAAAAGAAGGTAACAGTACAATAAGAACAATAACACTCAGGTGTAGGCTAACAGGCCAGCCCCTAACTACATTAAGTTAGAACTCCAATAATACTCTCTGAGAAATTATGCCAATATTGACGATGTAAGACAGACATCAAGCACTAGAATCAATCGAATCAGATGTATCACTTAGAAGCAGGTCCTGTGGTGGTCTCCTCTTCAAGCGTGAGGGCTGGCGCGTGCGGACGCCTATGTTATAATACACAGCTCCTGGAACTTCTTGCAGCGTGGAAAAGAAACGACGAGCGATCCTGCGAATGTAGTCGTGAAGAGGTAACAGTCCTAGTTCGTGATGGAGCTGCTGATTACGGATGAACCATGGAGCGTTGGTAGCGATGCGCATGAAGCGATTCTGTATAACTTGAAGACGACGCAGATGACATGTGTGTGCAGCCCCCCACACTTGGCAGGCATAAGTAATAAGCGGACGAACGAGTGATATGTAGAGTTACAATGAAGACTGTAGGCCGAGGCTGGAACGGCGATGCAACAGAGGTGAGAGTTTTGAAAGTCGCCCGGAGGCCAGTGATATAAGACGATCGATATGAGCACGCCAGGTCAGTCGAGAGTCCAAGGTATTTAACAGGAGTTGTAGTGGGGAGCCAAGGGACATTGTTCCTGCAGAGACACAACGGAGTAAGCGGAGTATATCGGCGAAGAGTAACGATTTTAGCTTCGGTTTTCTGTGCTGAACCAATGAGTTAGACGATCTAAAGAGAGCTGTACTACTTGTTGTGCGTGCTGGAGATTAACATGAGAATAATATAGTACTGTGTCATCAGCGTAAAGAGCTAAAGAATTTGGAGATAAGTCAGGAATATCAGAAATGTATATATTAAATAGAGTCGGGGCCAAGATAGAACCCTGTGAGACACCTGCGGTAAAACATTACGTGGAGATGAAAGCTTTCCACCAATGCGTACTAAAAAGCTGCAGGTGTACCTATTGACGACTACATCGGTGCCACATGGCAGGGAAAAAACGCTACTTTCTGAATAAGATCGTACCCCAACGGAGCAGTATCCAGTTTCTGAGCCTTATATGTGCCTGATCGAGATGCGGAGATGGAGATGTCTATGAATGGGGTTGAATGTTTTGCGTGACTCTTCGTTGTGCAGAATGCTGTCGTTATACTGCCCTATACAACAAACACCGACACAGCATCTTCAACCCCAAGAGACACCTCCAATAGTGAAGCCGACGTAGGCGATTGTTCAGGAGAAAAGTCATAGCAATCTCTTTACTACGCGCCGCTTTCCCCACATTTACCTGTTTCGGGAGAAGTATAAAACGGACAAATATAATTCTATTAGGGCCCAAATTTCAGGGCCCTGTCACATCGGGGCTATGACCTCGTTGGGCCTCGTGCTAAGGCCCGGAAGTCAGTCATCCATAAAATTACGTATTTTTCGGGCACTAATGTCCCCTCCTGCTTTATGTTTGCGAGAACTGGGGTAAGGCCGACATTTTGATCTGGAGTTCTTCTAATTTACCGTCCTCCAACGTAAATCATATCAGAAGATGAACGATGGGAGATGTCACTGTTTATTAGCAAGTGAAAAAATGTAACGCCCAAAGCATTAGTGCCGAGATCATGAAAAACGTCAAACCTCGCTAGTCTCATACGTGATTTTATCTGTTACCTAAGTTGAATTATGAATAATAAAAAATATTAAATTTTTTTTTACAAAAACCGTGTAATAAACGTTTTTACTGGGTGTGATATGGTACTGGAGGCTTTGAATAGCGAAATATCGTAGCTATGGCGATGCAAAAATAACAAATGCTAAACTGTATGTCAAAATGAGTGATTCAGGCGACCAAAGTTTTATACCTGAAGAAGCTCCAATTGCTAATGTTAGTTTGCTACCACAAAGATCATCTGCAATTTATTACAAAGAATATTTATATTTTTAGAAATGGTACAGTTCAAAAAGTGTTTCGAATGTTTGCGAGGAAGTGAGTTTAGCCAACACCAAATCCAATACTCAGACCTTAATACAGATTCCAAGATGGCGCCCGTCGAAGCCCAGCGACTCTCGTTACGCAAATAGGAAACTATATACAATGGACATAATATAATCCTTATTAAGAAGCAGTAAGATTACTCCTAAGCATTTATCGCTTTACACTTTCAACCAAAACGTGTAATAACGTAAATAAAAGGTACCATGACAAATCCTAATCGTTTATCACATATAGTAGCACGACCCACAGCATTTTCCAACTTATACTTCCAATCAAAATTTAACTTACAAGGCATGACAACTCATAAGCATTTAACACTTTTCACAGTAAAACATAGAGGAAAACATGATTAAATGAAACAAAAGTTAAGTTTTTCTTCAACACAACAGAAATGGTAAAATCAAGAACACATGTACAAGAAAAGAAAGAAAGAAAATGAAAATGAAAAAGCTAACCTGAAATATTTACTGGCTGCTAAGTTTGAGCTCCTTCCTCACGAAGTTCATCACTGGCTTTTCTTTTGGTTTCTCTATTTTGCACTTTCTTGGGTAAGTGTTCAGACACATTTTTTTTTTCATTTAACATTTTGTGTAATTGTTCATGGATATGCTTGCCAGCACTTTCACACACTTCTTCGCTTTGACAAGTAAAGGCTCATTTATATTATTTTCTTTTTTGTGTGAGTGTTCTAAGCCAGGGGTGCTTGTACATCTTTGTTAAAATTGCCTTAGATACACAGAATGTGGTAATGTCAATACATTAGCCTTTCTTATTGTTTCATATGCTTCTGGATATGCATATGAAATGTTTGTAGCCCATATCAAAACATCTGGAGAATATTTAATCCGACTAGCACAGGCTAGCTCCAGCTGTACTAAAGCAAACTTTATCTTACTAGACTGTATCGTCATCTGTAGCAAGTAATAGTTTCTTTATATTGTTTACATAGTTACCTTTTCTGAAGAACATACCTACTGCTTATACTATAATATTTAAGAGAACTCACCAGATTGTCCAGTTTACTCCATGTGTAAAATTTGAAGGTGGCAGTTCCCTCACATTGCAAGATCCATCTAACATTTTTCACTGCTAGGTTCATAATATTGTAAAACACACTCACTTCTAGGTTATGAAATATTTTGAAGTTCATATTAAGTGAAGGAACATCAGTGAAGCTGGGATCTTGAACGTTACTGAAAAGAACATAACTAATCATCTTTAATAATGCCTATGAATGTGTAAAAATCTTTCCTCACCACTTCTGTTTTCAAGGACTCAAAACTGCCAATAACATCTTGTGCACACCAATTATTAAAATTCTCTTCATTCTCTCAGCAAAATGTTTTGCATGTGTTCTTCAGGATTTCGTCCTTTCTGGTTGAGCTTTACTGTGTGATAGGATGGCTGATTCTTAAAAATCGTAGGGCAGGCATCATCAACTAATTTTGTTACTTTTCGAGGGACACGAATTGGTTCACCATCATTTGCTGGAAAAATGTCTTCCTTAACCACAAAGTCTGTTGAAAATGATGAACACAAACTACAGTTTTGTCATTTACTTCCAAATGTTTACGATGTATGTTCCTGTACCACTTAGCCCATAAAGATTCGTTTTAGGAAATTTAAATATTGTCGTATGACGTTCGCCACCATAATTAGATTTACAGTCGGGAACAGAACAAGAACGACCCATTTTGACAATATTTCACACTACTATACATTTACATAAACTTTATAACTTAATGTTATGTTAAAAGCTCACTATAAACTAACTCGTTGGTCACTACTTGCCACTTTAATGTGAATTTCATTAATTCTGCAAACGCACAATCAAAGTAAACAAACACATACTTCACTAGGTGGATATAACCTAACATAAAATGCTGGGCCACGAGCGGCGCCATTTTTGCTACAATCGATACTCGTATTATGGTCTGAGAATTGGAGTTGGTGTTGGTTTAGCAGATAACTAAAGAAAAATTGAACATCGGACTAATCGATAGTCAAAGAGATCATAATAGAATGTCTTTGGCACTATATTAGAGTAGGCGTTCCTCTTTTGTCACGCAAATTTTAACTTTATTTATCTGTTTGATCTGCTATATTGACTGTTAGAGATAATTCGACTCTTTGCAGAGATTATCCAAGTGTAACAGTAAAAGCCCTGCAAAAGAATCACGTAATGGTCTAGTTTTTTCTGTCATAGTGATACATGAGCTCTTCTTCACATAAATGTTAAATTATAAATATAGTTAAGCTTACAAATCCAGTTAAACAAATGACGGAGTAAACATAACGCTCGAAGCGTCACCAGGGTATAAAGTCATATGACCACACTTAAAGATATCAAATATTGGAAAAAAATTACAAATACCTACATTGTGGTTCATTGGCTAAGCTGAAGTTCTGATTTGATTGGTCGTTGCTGAATCTGCCTTATTACATTGATTTCTGTAAGCGTGAATACGAGATATTTACTTTAGGTTTAAGTCTATGACATTTAAGATTACAAATGAAAATAAAATCGGGGACAAAAGAAGTAAAAGCTACATTGTGATGTCTGCTATCGCGACACACATTTGTTACGGCTCCACTTGTCCAAATTCCATTGCTAAAAAGCTCATTTCAAACCTCTTGTTGTATTTATAACTAGAAGTGAAGTCATTAAGAATTCCGAACGTAATCTGTTTACGTCTTCTACCTTCCCTTGCAGGAATATCATTATTTGAATCACTGAAACTGCTCAAAAATAGCAAATTATATAATATTCAATGCTTATTTAGAAATTTTGTAACTCTTTTCTGATTTATATACCAGCTAAAATAATATTAAGTAAAGTTCGTTTGCAAACGAAGATAAATTGATTACAAATACAGTTTACAAATAAATTTGTACTTTCTAATGGAGCTAAACATTTGCAAATAGTACAAAATATAATATTTACATGTGTAGGCTTGTTTGTGAAATTTAATCTTACAAAATACAACCATTGTAAAGATTTTAAAAGAAGTCCCAGTTCCAAAAATGTTGACAACAGAAGCCAAACAGTTATACAATAAATCCGGACACGTACCTAGATACTTATAAAGACGGCTGGTTGCGCTCTGTTGACACGTATCGTACTTCACATTTCCCAGGAATTACTTTCTTTATTGCTTCCTTAGATTTAAACACATTTCCTGGCAAATTAAGTGACACATCGATATTTTCCGCTATATTTTATAGCTGATCGTCAAATACTATCGATTGTTTAAACAAGCACATCGACTATTTCGATTGTTGGTCCTGAACTGAGTATGTGATGGTAGTAGGTACTTATATTTCGAGCTCTGGCAACCCTGAATGTTGTTGACCATAACCTACTTTACACATGTTGTCAATAGAGCGTCATTTGTTTTGTTTACGAAACTTGAAAATAATGTCTCATCAAAAACATGATGAAAAACGGACGATGAATGAAATCATGTTCAAATGAGTACAGAGTACATAGAGCTTAGAGTTACCAGACATTCATCTTTCAGGATAAGGGAAAACCTCCAACGTTAAGTCATATCGGACGATGAATGAAATGATGTTCAAATGAGTATAGGGTACATGGAGCTTAGAGTTACCAGATATTCATCTTTCAGGATAAGAGAAAACCTCCAACGTTAAGTCATATCGGACGATGAATGAAATGATGTTCAAATGAGTACAGGGTACATAGAGCTTAGAGTTACCAAACATTCATCTTTCAGGATAAGAGAAAACCTCCAACGTTAAGTCATATCGGACGATGAATGAAATGATGTTCAAATGAGTACAGGGTACATAGAGCTTAGAGTTACCAGACATTCACCTTTCAGGGTAAGAGAAAACCTCCAACGTTAAGTCATATCGGACGATGAATGAAATGATGTTCAAATGAGTACAGGGTACATAGAGCTTAGAGTTACCAGACATTTATCTTTCAGAATAAGAGAAAACCTCCAACGCTAAGTCATATCGGACGATGAATGAAATGATGTTCAAATGAGTACAGGGTACATAGAGCTTAGAGTTACCAGACATTCACCTTTCAGGATAAGAGAAAACCTCCAACGTTAAGTCATATCGGACGATGAATGAAATGATGTTCAAATGAGTACAGGGTACATAGAGCTTAGAGTTACCAGACATTTATCTTTCAGAATAAGAGAAAACCTCCAACGCTAAGTCATATCGGACGATGAATGAAATGATGTTCAAATGAGTACAGGGTACATAGAGCTTAGAGTTACCAGACATTCACCTTTCAGGGTAAGAGAAAACCTCCAACGTTAAGTCATATCAGACGATGAATGAAATAATGTTCAAATGAGTACAGGGTATATAGAGCTTAGAGTTACCAGACATTTATCTTTCAGAATAAGAGAAAACCTCCAACGTTAAGTCATATCGGACGATGAATGAAATGATGTTCAAATGAGTACAGGGTACATAGAGCTTAGAGTTACCAGACATTTACCTTTCAGGGTAAGAGAAAACCTCCAACGTTAAGTCATATCAGACGATGAATGAAATGATGTTCAAATGAGTACAGGGTACATAGAGCTTAAGGTTACCAGACATTTATCTGTCAGGATAAGAGAAAACCTCCAACGTTAAGTCATATCGGACGATGAATGAAATGATGTTCAAATGAGTACAGGGTACATAGAGCTTAGAGTTACCAGACATTTATCTGTCAGGATAAGAGAAAACCTCCAACGTTAAGTCATATCAGACGATGAATGTAATGATGTTCAAATGAGTACAGGGTACATAGAGCTTAGAGTTACCAGACAGTCATCTTTCAGGATGAGGGGAAACCTCCAACGTTAATTCATATCGGACGATGAATGAAATGATGTTCAAATGAGTACAGGGTACGTAGAGATTAGAGTTACCAGACATTCATCTTTCAGAATAAGAGAAAACCTCCAACGTTAAGTCATATCGGACGATGAATGAAATGATGTTCAAATGAGTTCATGGTACATAGAGCTTAGAGTTACCAGACATTTATCTTTCAGAATAAGAGAAAACCTCCAACATTAAGTCATATCGGGCGATGAATGAAATGATGTTCAAGTGAGTACATGGTACATAGAGCTTAGAGTTAACAGACATTCTTCTTTCAGAATAAGAGAAAACCTCCAACGTTAAGTCATATCGGACGATGAATGAAATGATGTTCAAATGAGTACAGGGTACATAGAGCTTAGAGTTACCAGACATTTATCTTTCAGAATAAGAGAAAACCTCCGACGTTAAGTCATATCGGACGATGAATGAAATGATGTTCAAATGAGTACAGGGTACATAGAGCTTAGAGTTACTAGACATTCATATTTCAGAATAAGAGAAAACCTCCAACGTTAAGTCATATCGGACGATGAATGAAATGATGTTCAAATGAGTACAGGGTATATAGAGCTTAGAGTTACCAGACATTTATCTTTCAGAATAAGAGAAAACCTCCAACGTTAAGTCATATCGGACGATGAATGAAATGATGTTCAAATGAGTACAGGGTACATAGAGCTTAGAGTTACCAGACATTTATCTTTCAGAATAAGAGAAAACCTCCAACGTTAAGTCATATCGGACGATGAATGAAATGATGTTCAAATGAGTACAGGGTACATAGAGCTTAGAGTTACTAGACATTCATATTCCAGAATAAGAGAAAACCTCCAACGTTAAGTCATATCGGACGATGAATGAAATGATGTTCAAATGAGTACAGGGTACATAGAGCTTAGAGTTACCAGACATTTATCTTTCAGAATAGGAGAAAACCTCCAACGTTAAGTCATATCGGACGATGAATGAAATGATGTTCAAATGAGTACAGCGTACATAGAGCTTAGTGTTACCGGACATTAATCTTTCAGGATAAGAGAAAACCTCCAACGTTAAGTCATATCGGACGATGAATGAAATGATGTTCAAGTGAGTACATGGTACATAGAGCTTAGAGTTAACAGACATTCATCTTTCAGAATAAGAGAAAACCTCCAACGTTAAGTCATATCGGACGATGAATGAAATGATGTTCAAATGAGTACAGGGTACATAGAGCTTAGAGTTACCAGACATTTATCTTTCAGAATAAGAGAAAACCTCCAACGTTAAGTCATATCGGACGATGAATGAAATGATGTTCAAATGAGTACAGGGTATATAGAGCTTAGAGTTACCAGACATTTATCTTTCAGAATAAGAGAATACCTCCAACGTTAAGTCATATCGGACGATGAATGAAATGATGTTCAAATGAGTACAGGGTACATAGAGCTTAGAGTTACCAGACATTTATCTTTCAGAATAAGAGAAAACCTCCAACGTTAAGTCATATCGGACGATGAATGAAATGATGTTCAAATGAGTACAGGGTACATAGAGCTTAGAGTTACTAGACATTCATATTTCAGAATAAGAGAAAACCTCCAACGTTAAGTCATATCGGACGATGAACGAAATGATGTTCAAATGAGTACAGGGTACATAGAGCTTAGAGTTACCAGACATTTATCTTTCAGAATAAGAGAAAACCTCCAACGTTAAGTCATATCGGACGATGAATGAAATTATGTTCAAATGAGTTCAGGCTACATAGAGCTTAGAGTTACCAGACATTTATCTTTCAGAATAAGAGAAAACCTCCAACGTTAAGTCATATCGGACGATGAATGAAATGATGTTCAAATGAGTACAGGGTACATAGAGCTTAGAGTTACTAGACATTCATCTTTCAGGATAAGAGAAAACCTCCAACGTTAAGTCATATCGGACGATGAACGAAATGATGTTCAAATGAGTACAGGGTACATAGAGCTTAGAGTTACCAGACATTTATCTTTCAGAATAAGAGAAAACCTCCAACGTTAAGTCATATCGGACGATGAATGAAATTATGTTCAAATGAGTACAGAGTACATAGAGCTTAGAGTTACCAGACATTAATCTTTCAGGGTGAGGGAAAACCTCAAAGATTCGAAATGGGACGTCCTGATCGTGACATAAACATGAACTACTTAAGTATTTTTGGTTGTTAAAGTAGGCTAAATGTTCGGTTGTCAGTTTTTTGATCCTCTCGAGTGTGTCTTGTTTTTTTCTGCAATGAATGAATGCAGGTGTTAGATGGAGAGGAAAAAGCATGTCATTGTTTACGGTCGCTGATAGTGTCTGTGACAAAATGTTGCGCTAATTAAGTTATTACCGTCAGAATATTGTGGGAGGAGTTACGTTAAGATCAGATAAAACCAGCCAATGTCTTCCTTACAACTCTATCTCTGTCAAGATTACATTTACACCTGCAGTAAAGATAACATTTCCTGGTAACCGATTGTGACGTCTGCATACAAATCTTTGGGAAATTTTGTAGCAGACCTCGGGACAATAAATTAGGCAATCGAGAAATATGCGAGTACTCTATACTCGATACATGTGATTTTTCGCGATATTTCGATATTTCTACTTCTAGTTTAAATACAAAATAGAATGTGGGGAGAACTGTGTAATGTCAATAAAATTAAATATATGCAGATATTTAATGCGACAAAACGTAAAACCATAAGTGTTCTCATTTTTAAACTCTACAAGAGACATTTAAAAGCAAAACAGTTCACTTTTATAGATTTTTGTTAGAAAATAATAGCATTTTCACTCTTTCCGGGTTAAGTCTACTCCTTTTTCTGTCACATATGAGTCCTGCTGTACTAAATAGTCTTTCAGAGAAAACTGTTGCAGGTGGAATACACAAATAATTAGTTGTGGAAATGTTGCATTTGTTTTCCAGTAATGTAGTTGATGCAAGTAGCCTTTCACATCGATTATTAAAGGTAAATTATGGTCTATTGAAATGCTTCAGGTTTATATGGATCACACTATAGAAGAATAAAGTGTCAAAATTCAAGTAGTTTATATTAAGGGGTGCAGCACCGAAAACAGCAAATCCAGCAATTTTCAACCAATGAAAAGCTGAATCAAAACTGCATCGTGTGGAATATTTTGAATCGCAAAAAATGTTGAAAAAAAAAACTGTAACTGAGTAAATCAAATTTTAAAATCCAAAACATTTTCCTTGTCAGCTACATGCCTTGAAGTAGACTGAAACCCTCCAGATAGATAAGTTGGACCCTCCTGCCTCTTCCTTCTCTCTTCTGCAGCAGTTTTCTTCAATTTTAGTTTGCTTCTGGATGTTTTAGAAGTTACCTTCGCAGAAATTGCTGAATGAAGTAAGCGTAATTGGTCCTTCCCTTGGCTAATTTTTAGAGATGCTGGTGAAATCTGTGTCCATTGTGTCTGACTGCAGCTTGAGTGAGGCAGAACAACCAAAATTGGGTTCACTGATGGTTGATGTCACAGCAGATATTTTTTTGGGCAATTATGCCATATCAAGTTATGTAAACTTTCATTTGCATTTTGTGTCTTACCCAATGTACATATCCTTAGGATTTCATCTGATGCCAGCCTTTGGTACTCAGGCATTAGTTTCCTTACCACATCAGGCCTCAAGTATGTTCTCATTGTTGTGTTATGTTTAGGTGTTTCTTCCCATGTATCGTTTAGCCTATTCATGATTCTAACAATGTACACGGTCAACAGAAGGTCAGTTGTTTCAAAGAATGTTTTACCTATAACCAATATAACAGTTATATGCACGTTTTGATGTATAAAATACCTTTATAAATGTTAAATGGCACATTAAAACTCATCAATTATATATAAACAGTATGTAGTTTAACGAGAAACACAAAAAATCACAACCAAGCTAGAAACTCACACAAGAGCAATATATAAATATCACTATTTGCTTTCAATGTTTGCTGCCAGTGTTTTGTTTCCATCATGCCACATATTGTAAGAAATAACCATCATACCAACACACAAAATTCCACCAGAAGCTTTGTCCGCTAATTTCAAATGTATTAATTTAGTACATTCAATCGAACTCAAATGACAGAATTCTGCCAATCCAAGGGCCGGCATGCACGTGCGCAAGGGCATTTAAATTGTCATGTGAGGGTATTTAAATGCCTGAAACTCATAAATGTAGTTGAATTATGATACTATAAGGTTCGAGGTATTTTATTAGCTCAAAAACAACAAAAAACAAAACAGAAAGTATTTTATCCCACATTTGTAGCCAATTTCGGTACTGCATTCCCTTAACTTTAAGGTTACGCTCATAAATTATAAAGTTACTAACTAAACTTCAGCTGTTCTCTCTTCATACTGCAATTTGGTTCTCTTTTGTTATGATTTGGTTCTCTTTTGTTTTAACCTTCATAATATGCTTCTTCGGACTGCATATCAATTTCGCAAAAGAAAAATATTGTTTTTTCAGTCTTTCTGCGTAATTTTGCGAATTTTTCTCTTCATAAGAGCCTTCCTCGAACTTAAGCGAATATTTTAAAGAAAGAATTAGCCCAATTGTTCCATCCGTTTCGAACTTTTGCGGATACGAAGATTTACAAATTTGTTTTCATTATATAGATATGATAGTGAAACATCTTTGAAGACTTTGGCAAGGAGTGGAATATCTTTCTACTTTGCAATACTTTTGTTTGTTGAAAGTAAAAGAAGGTGAATGTGTTCCGTAAAACTTTGCGTATTACTTTTATATTTATTTAATAACCCGGTCCATTATCACTTCAGGTTTCTTTTCTTACCATTTAAACCTCCCTTGGACTTAAACAAATATTTCTAAACAAAAATTAAGCAAATTAAAATTGCGGAATATCCACAAGATTATCGAAATAGTACCGAGCAAACAAGGTATCGCAAGTTTTGAAGATGTATTCGTAACAATAAGTGACAGACGGTCGCTCTGAAACAGTGATCCCCGCCAACCTGCCGAAGTCATCGTCTGGTGGAATTTTGAGGTGATTCACTGGGAGATTGTTCCAAACGGACGGGTCATTGATGCGGATCTTTAGTCTCAACAACTGGAACGAGTTCATGAAACTTTAAGACGGAGATACCCAGCATTAGTTAACCGAAATAGAGTTCTACTGCAACAGGAGAATGTAACACCCCATACTGCACCAACAACCATGGAAACAATTCAGGAATTGGGAGAATCGAACTGCTACCACACGCAGCATACAGCTCTGATCTCTCAGCAACAGATTATCATCTTTTTCGATCCGTTGCCCATTTTCACGTGGAAGATATTTTGAAGCGGTGCGAGTATGTGTTACCAAATTCTTAGCATAAAAAATCAGAGGTTGTAACCACCGTGGGATAGTAAACCTCGCTGAACGATTATGAGACTGTATCTATATCTCTGTTCTTCCTAAAATATTGTGACTTTGTGGGCTCGTGAAATGAAAAGTCCAATTTCACCACTCAAAAATGTTCTTTATTTCCACTGACTTACAGTTAAACTCTTGCCAATTACACAGAATTACAGTTTAACGTACACAATTACAATTTAATTTACACCATTCAACCTTGCCAGCTCGTCTTTACCCGTCCGCTCAACTCAACTACACGTCCGCCCGGCTCACGGTGACTCACTCAACTAACTACACGTCCGCACACCGCGACGTCCTCCACTCAACTAACCGTCGCCTCGCTTGTATCGATCGCCCCGAAACCTCTCGATTCTTCCATTATGGAGGGGGAAATCATTCTGGAGCCTTCGTGCACCTTCGCGCGGTAGGAGGAGGTGCCACCCCTTGCGTCCCCCCCCCCGCCACCGCCGCCAGTCCGCATTATCGATCGGCAACGCGAGTTCGTCGTCTGCGTCACAATATGTTCCGAACGAGCAATTACGAGGGTGGGTCAAAAAGTAATGCCTCCTGTCATTTTTCCTTAAATAAGTAACTAATGTGAAAACTTTGAATTTCGTGCAATTCCTCAAACCTTTTTCTCCAATCCCCTGCAGTAGTAACTTCCTAAGTCAACAGGTGGCAGCACTGCATGCTCTTGCAAAATGGTTGGCATCGACATTCGTATTAGACAGCATTCTGTGATTGAATTTTTGACTGCGGAAGGTGAAAGGCCAATTCGCATTCACGAAAGCCTAAAAAATGTGTATGGTGATGCAACGGTAGATGTCAGCACTGTTAGACGATGGGTTCGTCGCTTTAACAAAAGCTGAAGGGCAAACATCATTGGCAGATGAAAAGCGAAGCGGCAGTGACTCCATGCAACATTCAGCGAGTCGATGACATCATTCGTGGTGATCGCCGGGTAACAACAGATGAATTGTGTTGTATTACCTCCCTCAGTAAAGCCAGCGTGATGACGATTATTCAACAACTGGGTTACTCAAAAGTTTGTTCACGTTGGTTACCAAGAATGTTAAACGCCCAAAACAAAGAAACAAGGAAAAAAATAGCCTCCAAACACTTGCAGCGCTTCAATTTGGAGGGAGAGTAGTTTCTGGAAAAATTGTTACTGGAGACGAATCGTGGGTTGATTTTGTTGAACCTGAATCAAAGAGGCAGTCAATGGAATGGCATCACACAACGTCACCGAAGAAAATGAAATTCAAAACTCAGCGGCCGGCAAGGAAAGTTATGGCAACAGTGTTTTGGGATTCAGAAGGTGTACTTATGATTGATTGTTTTGGAGCAGGGATGCACAATAAATTCTGTCCAATACGTCAGAACTCTCAAAAAGCTGAAAGCACGTCTTCGCCGAGTTCATCCAACAAAAACTATGGCGGATGTTCTTCTTTTGCATGACAATGCAAGACCACACTCCAGCCGTTACACCACTGCAGAAATTGAGAAATGACGATCGCAAGTCTTACAGCCCTGACCTGGCACCATCAGACTTCCATCTGTTCGGGCCACTAAAGGAAGCTCATCGTGGGATTCATTTTGAAGATGAGGAGGCTGTGAAAACGTCCGTGCGTCAATGGCTTAGGAAGCAAGACCGTGTGTTTTACCACGCTGGAATACATGCCCTAGTTAAAAGGTGGACCAAAACTGTGGAAAAGGACGGAGATTATATTGAATAGTGACAAATTAATCATCATTGCTGTAGTTTTCAAGCTATGTAAATTGGATTCAGTATTCTTGGCAATTAAAAGAGAAAAAAATCGGACGCATTACTTTTTGACCCTCCCTCGTATTTCCAGCCGTGCTCTACATATCTGATACTTAAATAGAGACACTTTATTAGGAGAATACCTCCAGACAGCTTTCTGAGAATGCTTCAGCGGAATGCATTAATCTACTAAAACGCTCGTTAAACTCAGCAAGTACCTATAAAATCAGCAAAAGGGGCATTTTATTACAACAGAAACCAGACATTACCCACTTTATACGTATCAGATTTATACGCGGTTCTTTTCTTTCAACGCTTATCAATTATTTTTTATGTTTCTTTGTAAGGTTTCCTCCGAGATTATAGAATATAGCCGCGGTAAACATAAACTGTTTATATAAAAAAAAACACATTCTTGTACTCAGCCGTAGCAGAGCAGCTAACAATAGTAATAAAAAGACCTCATAATCCACCGAAGTAGCCTTTTAAAACTAACCTGCCTTATTCCTCTATCTACTTTAAGATAAACAATGTCTTATTTTGTTATAAGGGAATACAATTGATAGTCAAATGTCTTGAACAGCTATTCGTTACCTGATGTCTTTGTAAATACATTTTTGTAAATTTACGTGCTCCAAAGTTAAGTCACATTGAACGATGATTGAAATAATGTTCAAATGAGTACAGGCTACATAGAGCTTAGAATTACCAGACATTCTCCTTCAGGATAAGAGAAAACCTCCAACGGTAAGTCATATCAGACGATAAATGAAATGATGTTCAAATGAGTACAGAGTACATGGAGCTTAGAGTTACCAGACATTCATCTTTCAGTATAAGATAAAACCTCCAACGTTAAGTCATATCGGACGATGAATGAAATGATGTTCAAATGAGTACAGGGTACATAGAGCTTAGAATTACCAGACATTCTCCTTCAGGACAAGAGAAAACCTCCAACGTTAAGTCATATCGGACGATGAATGAAATGTTGTTCAAATGAGTACAGGGTACATAGAGCTTAGAGTTACCAGACATTCATCTTTCAGTATAAGATAAAACCTCCAACGTTAAGTCATATCAGACGATAAATGAAATGATGTTCAAATGAGTACAGAGTACATAGAGCTCAGAATTACCAGACATTCATCTTTCAGGATAAGAGAAAACCTCCAACGTTAATTCGTATCGGACGATGAATGAAATGATGTTCAAATGAGTACAGGGTACATAGAGCTTAGAGTTATCAGACATTCATCTTTCAGGATAAGAGAAAACCTCCAACGTTAAGTCATATCGGACGATGAATGAAATGATGTTCAAATGAGTACAGGGTACATAGAGCTAGAGTTACCAGACATTCATCTTTCAGGATAAGAGAAAACCTCCAACGTTAAGTCATATCGGACGATGAATGAAATGATGTTCAAATGAGTCAGGGTACATAGAGCTAGAGTTACCAGACATTCATCTTTCAGGATAAGAGAAAACCTCCAACGTTAAGTCATATCGGACGATGAATGAAATGATGTTCAAATGAGTACAGGGTACATATAGCTTAGAGTTATCAGACATTCATATTTCAGGATAAGAGAAAACCTCCAACGTTAATTCGTATCGGACGATGAATGAAATGATGTTCAAATGAGTACAGGGTACATAGAGCTTAGAGTTATCAGACATTCATCTTTCAGGATAAGGGAAAACCTCCAACGTTCAGTCATATCGGACGATGAATGAAATAATGTTTAAATAAGTACAGGGTACATAGAACTTAGAGTTACCAGACATTTATCTTTCAGGATAAGAGAAACCCTCCAACGTTAAGTCATATCGGACGATGAATGAAATGATGTTCAAATGAGTATAGGGTACATAGAGCTTAGAGTTACCAGACATTCATCTTTCAGGATAAGAGAAAACCTCCAACGTTAAGTCATATCGGACGATGAATGAAATGATGTTCAAATGAGTATAGGGTACATAGAGCTTAGAGTTACCACACATTTATCTTTCAGGATAAGAGAAAACCTCCAACGTTAAGTCATATCGGACGATGAATGAAATGATGTTCAAATGAGTATAGGGTACATAGAGCTTAGAGTTACCAGACATTCATCTTTCAGGATAAGAGAAAACCTCCAACGTTAAGTCATATCGGACGATGGATGAAATGATGTTCAAATGAGTACAAGTTACATAGAGCTTACAGTTACCAGACATTCATCTTTCAGGATAAGAGAAAACCTCCAACGTTAAGTCATATCGGACGATGAATGAAATGATGTTCAAATGAGTACAGAGTACATAGAGCTTAGAGTACCAGACATTCATCTTTCAGGATAAGGGAAAACCTCAAACGTTAAGTCATATCAGACGATCAATGAAATGATGTTCAAATGAGTACAGGGTACATAGAGCTTAGAGTTATCAGACATTTATCTTTCAGAATATGGGAAAACCTCTAACGCTGTCATATCCGACGATGGATGAAATGATGTTCAAATGAGTACAGGGTACACAGAGCTTTGAGTCATCAGACATTCATCTGTCAGGATAAGAGAAAACCTCTAACGTTGTCATATCGGCTGATATGATATTTCATTCCTAACGACTGCGGTCAGTAATGGAACCCAAAAATCCTACAAGACGCTACCGCCTGGGCCATACCGCTCGGCTTTGCTGACCTTTAGCACGCGGTGAGCAGTTAGTAAACCTCGTGAAGGATTTACGAGGACACTTCGTCCTGCGTACAGCCCTACAAATTTCTGTGGTTGTAAAGCACACACTAATTCACTGCCGACACAGGAATCTTGACTCTTTACCAAAGTGCAATGGAATGCCATTTACCTTTATCCTTTCCTCGTTTCTTTTCCTTTGACTTCAGACTCTGTAGCAAATGGCTGCAACAAAATCGAGAATAGTCGCCAACGATTCTAAGAAAACTCGTCGTTAAAAAATTTACGGATTGCTTAAAAAATGCTAGTGGAACCATATTTTCTGTTACCATTTTTGTATTTAAATGTTACTTGTTTCTCTCTGCAAAGGATTGAAAGCTTCAGTAGACGAGATTTGAACTACGGATCTCACGGTTTCCGTGCAGTTGCTCTGAACCAATGAGTTACCATGGCTACCATGCCAGCATGACATTAAGTTCCCTAACTGACTGGCGTGTTTAACGGTAAAGAAAGATGAGTTCTTAACACGCGGGACAACTACCTTAAAGGCGACTTATTATGCTGTAAGTACTTAAGTCCCAAGCTTCATAGTTACCACTACTAGGTTGGCTATTTAAATAAAACAAATTCACATTAGTTATTTATTCTGTAATTGGGAGTGAAGTTAAAATACAACACAGTTACAATTAAGATAATTTAACATTTCTGATAAACAATATTTTCTATCTTGTTTGCTGTGCGTAAATATACGACGGGGATCCAAGAGAAACCGCATTTTTATTATAAAAACTTTATTGAAGAACCTTTTCACAAAATTACTGCAGTCACCTTGACATGCGATACACTTGTCAAGTCTTTTTTCCCACTGTTGGAAGCATGTTTGGAGCTCTTCAAATTCGATATTGTCCAGTGCCCTTTGCGAAGCTTTTTTTACCGCCTCCACATCGTCATAACTCCCCTTTTAGCGTTTTTTTTTTTTTTTTTTTCATTCTGGAAATAGGAAAAAGTCGCACGGGGCTAGCTCTGGCGAATACGGAGCGTGGAGAACGACAGACCACCTCTGAGATGCCAAATAGTGGGTAACTCTTAAGGCCGTGTGTGCTGGAGCGTTGTCATGATGCAGAAACCAGGCACCTGATCGCCAAAGTTCCGGGCGTTTCCTCCTCACATCCTCTCGCAGACGCCTTAAAACATCCAAGTAAAAGTGTTGGTTAACAGTCTGGCCAGGGGGTACGAATTCCCGATGCACAATTCCACGAACATAAAAAAAGACAATGATCATCACACGCCGCAGTAGTTTCATTGTTGGTACTCCTGGTTCCCGCCTGTGAGAACCAGGGAAGTTCAGACATGTTCAGTATTGCCTACCGCTGCAATGGAGGTAACATGCAGATAAAGTTGATGTTAGAGGAAGATCTGGTGCTTCTTTCAAACGTAATCACTGCTGATGGAACTTGACTACATCAACTTGATCCTGAGAGCAAACGTCAAAGTTCAGTGTAGAAATCTCCTTCATCACCAACCCCCAAAAAGCAGAAGTACTTACTTCTGCTGGGAAAGTTATGGTCATCTCATTCTTTGATATTCATGGAATGGTTTATCAGCATGTTGTACCTGCACACACATCAGTAACTGGACAATACTACAGGGATGTCCAGAAAACATTGCAAGTCCATATCAGGCGCAAAAGACCATATTTCCGTGAAGCAGGCTGGATGCTGCACCACGATAATGCGCGGCCGCATATTGCCAATGTTGTTGCTGAATATCTTGCAAAAATCACGTGAAGTGCATCCGTCACCCTCCCTATAGTCCGGATTTAGCCCCATGTGACTTTTTTCTATTCCTTAACTTGAAGAAACGCCTTCGTGGGAGGCATTATCCATCATCAGAAGCAGTGGTGAAGGCTGCGGAGGCGATTTTGAAGGATCTCTCAAAAAATGGTTTCCAGCATATCTTTGAAGACTGACAGAAACGCTGGTACAAGTGCATCGCATTCAGAAGACACTATTTTGAGAAGGACCTTCAAAATTATGAGGTTGAGTAAATGTACGTTGTCAAAAAAAGAATTTGATAATGCTTTATTAAACAGCCTTCGTACTTCATACGTATTAGGTCGTTTTAAAATCATGTTAAACTAAATGTTTAATTTCTCTTTTATTTCAATATCTAAAAGTACGAAACATTGTTGCGGGATTGAGTACAAAGGCTGATTCTCCGTTAGAAGGTGTAGTGCTTTAGAAGCGAAGCATGTCAATATAAAGTGGCACAACGTTATTTTTGCCACATTAACTAAACTACGGGTTCTATAACGGTGTGAGAGGGGAACGTGTTGCACATAAATTAAGCTTGAGACCCCGACCAGGTGTTGATGTTGACATAATGTACTGCCTTTTGGAGAAGGCTGTGTAAATAAGACGGGATCTAAGCGCTTGATATGAGCTTCTGTTGTTCGGGGCATTACCTCCTGGGAAAAATATAACAGCAATTAAGTTATACCAACACAATAAACATCCAAACAACCCCTGTTTTGTCTCTGCTCAACACGATTTCTTAATTTTTACTTTCCCTTATGCAAATGCTGATTTAGGCTTCCTGGTTTGAAAAAAAAAACGTATTTTCAGGGGAATAAAAAAAAGAACGCCTTTCTTTATTACTTACTTTTTCTTACAATTCTTTTTTAATTTATGCTCAACTTTTATTCATCAGATGATGAATGAAATGATGTTTAAAAGAGTACAGGGTACATAGAGCATAGAGTTACCAGAGATTCATCTTTCAGGATAAGGGAAAACCTCCAACGTTAAGTCATATCGGACAATCAATGAAATGATATTCAAAAGAGTACAGGGTACATAGAGCATAGAGTTACCAGAGATTCACCTTTCAGGATAAGAGAAAACCTCCAACGTTAACTCATATCGGACAATGAATGAAATGATATTCAAAAGAGTACAGGGTACATAGAGCATAGAGTTACCAGAGATTCACCTTTCAGGATAAGGGAAAACCTCCAACGTTAACTCATATCGGACAATGAATGAAATGATATTCAAAAGAGTACAGGGTACATAGAGCATAGAGTTATTAGAGATTCATCTTTCAGGATAAGGGAAAACCTCCAACGTAGAGTCATATCGGACAATGAATGAAATGATATTCAAAAGAGTACAGGGTACATAGAACATAGAGTTACCAGACATTCATCTTTCAGGATAAGGGAAAACCTCCAACGTTAAGTCATATCGGACAATGAATGAAATGATATTCAAAAGAGTACAGGGTACATAGAGCATAGAGTTACCAGAGATTCATCTTTCAGGATAAGGGAAAACCTCCAACGTTAAGTCATATCGGACGATGAATGAAATGATATTCAAAAGAGTACAGGGTACATAGAGCTTAGAGTTGCCAGACATTCATCTTTCAGGATAAGAGATAACCCCCAATGCTAAGTCATATCGGACGATAAATGAAATGATGTTCAAATGAGTACAGGGTACAAAGAGCTTAGAGTTACCAGAGATTCATCTTTCAGGATAAGGGAAAACCTCCAACGTTAAGTCATATCGGACGATGAATGAAATGATGTTCAAATGAGTGCAGGGTACATAGACCTTAGAGTTACCAGACATTTATCTTTCAGGATAAGAGAAAACCTCAAACGTTAAGTCATATCGTACGATGAATGAAATGGTGTTCAAATGAGTACAGGGTACATAGAACTTAGAGTTACCGGACTTTTATCTTTCAGGATAAGAGAAAACCTCCAACGTTAAGTCATATCGGACGATGAATGAAATGATGTTCAAATGAGTGCAGGGTACATAGACCTTAGAGTTACCAGACATTTATCTTTCAGGATAAGAGAAAACCTCAAACGTTAAGTCATATCGTACGATGAATGAAATGGTGTTCAAATGAGTACAGGGTACATAGACCTTAGAGTTACCGGACTTTTATCTTTCAGGATAAAGGAAAACCTCAAACGTCATATCGGACGATGAATGAAATGATGTTTAAATGAGTACAGGGTACATAGACCTTAGAGTTACCAGACATTCATCTTTCAGGATAAGAGAAAACCTCCAACGTTAAGTCATATCGGACGATGAATGAAATGATGTTCAAATGAGTACAGGGTACAAAGAGCTTAGAGTTACCAGAGATTCATCTTTCAGGATAAGGGAAAACCTCCAACGTTAAGTCATATCGGACGATGAATGAAATGATGTTCAAATGAGTGCAGGGTACATAGACCTTAGAGTTACCAGACATTTATCTTTCAGGATAAGAGAAAACCTCAAACGTTAAGTCATATCGTACGATGAATGAAATGGTGTTCAAATGAGTACAGGGTACATAGACCTTAGAGTTACCGGACTTTTATCTTTCAGGATAAAGGAAAACCTCAAACGTCATATCGGACGATGAATGAAATGATGTTTAAATGAGTACAGGGTACATAGACCTTAGAGTTACCAGACATTCATCTTTCAGGATAAGAGAAAACCTCCAACGTTAAGTCATATCGGACAATGAATGAAATGATATTCAAAAGAGTACAGGGTACATAGAGCTTAGAGTTACCAGAGATTCATCTTTCAGTATAAGAGAAAACCTTCAACGTTAAGTCATATCGGACAATGAATGAAATGATATTCAAATGAGTACAGGGTACATAGAGCATAGAGTTACCAGAGATTCATCTTTCAGTATAAGAGAAAACCTTCAACGTTAAGTCATATCGGACAATGAATGAAATGATATTCAAAAGAGTACAGGGTACATAGAGCATAGAGTTACCAGAGATTCATCTTTCAGTATAAGAGAAAACCTCCAACGTTAAGTCATATCGGACAATGAATGAAATGATATTCAAAAGAGTACAGGGTACATAGAGCATAGAGTTACCAGAGATTCATCTTTCAGGATAAGGGAAAACCTCCAACGTTAAGTCATATCGGACAATCAATGAAATGATATTCAAAAGAGTACAGGGTACATAGAGCATAGAGTTACCAGAGATGCATCTTTCAGGATAAGGGAAAACCTCCAACGTTAACTCATATCGGACAATGAATGAAATGATATTCAAAAGAGTACAGGGTACATAGAGCATAGAGTTACCAGAGATTCATCTTTCAGGATAAGGGAAAACCTCCAACGTTAAGTCATATCGGACAATGAATGAAATGATATTCAAAAGAGTACAGGGTACATAGAACATAGAGTTACCAGACATTCATCTTTCAGGATAAGGGAAAACCTCCAACGTTAAGTCATATCGGACAATGAATGAAATGATATTCAAAAGAGTACAGGGTACATAGAGCATAGAGTTACCAGAGATTCATCTTTCAGGATAAGGGAAAACCTCCAACGTTAAGTCACATCGGACGATGAATGAAATGATATTCAAAAGAGTACAGGGTACATAGAGCTTAGAGTTGCCAGACATTCATCTTTCAGGATAAGAGATAACCCCCAATGCTAAGTCATATCGGACGATAAATGAAATGATGTTCAAATGAGTACAGGGTACAAAGAGCTTAGAGTTACCAGAGATTCATCTTTCAGGATAAGGGAAAACCTCCAACGTTAAGTCATATCGGACGATGAATGAAATGATGTTCAAATGAGTGCAGGGTACATAGACCTTAGAGTTACCAGACATTTATCTTTCAGGATAAGAGAAAACCTCAAACGTTAAGTCATATCGTACGATGAATGAAATGGTGTTCAAATGAGTACAGGGTACATAGACCTTAGAGTTACCGGACTTTTATCTTTCAGGATAAGAGAAAACCTCCAACGTTAAGTCATATCGGACGATGAATGAAATGATGTTCAAATGAGTGCAGGGTACATAGACCTTAGAGTTACCAGACATTTATCTTTCAGGATAAGAGAAAACCTCAAACGTTAAGTCATATCGTACGATGAATGAAATGGTGTTCAAATGAGTACAGGGTACATAGACCTTAGAGTTACCGGACTTTTATCTTTCAGGATAAAGGAAAACCTCAAACGTCATATCGGACGATGAATGAAATGATGTTTAAATGAGTACAGGGTACATAGACCTTAGAGTTACCAGACATTCATCTTTCAGGATAAGAGAAAACCTCCAACGTTAAGTCATATCGGACGATGAATGAAATGATGTTCAAATGAGTACAGGGTACAAAGAGCTTAGAGTTACCAGAGATTCATCTTTCAGGATAAGGGAAAACCTCCAACGTTAAGTCATATCGGACGATGAATGAAATGATGTTCAAATGAGTGCAGGGTACATAGACCTTAGAGTTACCAGACATTTATCTTTCAGGATAAGAGAAAACCTCAAACGTTAAGTCATATCGTACGATGAATGAAATGGTGTTCAAATGAGTACAGGCTACATAGACCTTAGAGTTACCGGACTTTTATTTTTCAGGATAAAGGATTACCTCAAACGTCATATCGGACGATGAATGAAATGATGTTTAAATGAGTACAGGGTACATAGACCTTAGAGTTACCAGACATTCATCTTTCAGGATAAGAGAAAACCTCCAACGTTAAGTCATATCGGACAATGAATGAAATGATATTCAAAAGAGTACAGGGTACATAGAGCTTAGAGTTACCAGAGATTCATCTTTCAGTATAAGAGAAAACCTTCAACGTTAAGTCATATCGGACAATGAATGAAATGATATTCAAATGAGTACAGGGTACATAGCGCTTAGAGTTACCAGAGATTCATCTTTCAGTATAAGAGAAAACCTTCAACGTTAAGTCATATCGGACAATGAATGAAATGATATTCAAAAGAGTACAGGGTACATAGAGCATAGAGTTACCAGAGATTCATCTTTTAGTATAAGAGAAAACCTCCAACGTTAAGTCATATCGGACAATGAATGAAATGATATTCAAAAGAGTACAGGGTACATAGAGCATAGAGTTACCAGAGATTCATCTTTCAGGATAAGGGAAAACCTCCAACGTTAAGTCATATCGGACAATCAATGAAATGATATTCAAAAGAGTACAGGGTACATAGAGCATAGAGTTACCAGAGATGCATCTTTCAGGATAAGGGAAAACCTCCAACGTTAACTCATATCGGACAATGAATGAAATGATATTCAAAAGAGTACAGGGTACATAGAGCATAGAGTTACCAGAGATTCATCTTTCAGGATAAGGGAAAACCTCCAACGTTAAGTCATATCGGACAATGAATGAAATGATATTCAAAAGAGTACAGGGTACATAGAACATAGAGTTACCAGACATTCATCTTTCAGGATAAGGGAAAACCTCCAACGTTAAGTCATATCGGACAATGAATGAAATGATATTCAAAAGAGTACAGGGTACATAGAGCTAGAGTTACCAGACATTTATCTTTCAGAATGAGGGAAAACCTCCAACGTTAAGTCATATAGGACGATGAATGAAATGGTGTTCAAATGAGTACTGGGTACATAGACCTTAGAGTTACCAGACATTTATCTTTCAGGATAAGAGAAAACCTCAAACGTTAAGTCATATCGGACGATGAATGAAATGATGTTCAAATGAGTACAGGGTACATAGACCTTAGAGTTACCAGACATTTATCTTTCAGAATGAGGGAAGACCTCCAACTTTAAGTCATATCGGACGATAAATGAAATGATGTTCAAATGAGTACAGCGTACATACAGCTTAGAGTTACCAGACATTCATCTTTCAGGATAAGAGAAAACTTCCAAGGTTAAGTAATATTAGCCGATGATGAAATGATGTTCAAATGAGTACAGGGTACATAGAGCTTAGAGTTACCAGACATTCATCTTTCAGGATAAGGGTAAACCTCCAACGTTAAGTCATATCGGACGATGAATGAAATGATGTTCAAATGAGTACAGGGTACATAGAGCTTAGAGTTACCAGACATTCATCTTTCAGGATAAGGGAAAACCTCCAACGTTAAGTCATATCGGACGATGAATGAAATGATGTTCAAATGAGTACAGGGTACATAGAGCTTAGAGTTACCAGACATACATCTTTCAGGATAAGAGAAAACCTCCAACGTTAAGTCATGTCGGAGGATGAATGAAATGATGTTCAAATGAGTACAGGGTACATAGAATTCATTATATGTGGGTGCTTAAGCCCAAAATGTAGCAATATTGCTGATACCAACGTAATTATTCATGGAATGTTTATTTTTAAGTAATCCAATTTGAAGTGTTTGGATGGAGTATAACTTTGATAACTTGCCATATTTTAATCGATAACAGAGATTGCTTCGTCCCGTTACGTAGTAATGTACTAATCCACGGTGTTGACGTAATGTTTTCTCGTGCCTGAAAGAAGCAGTTCTTGTATATGAATAAGGCATGTGCGCTTCAAGCAATAAAGAAGGAAGAACAGTCTTAACACGGTTTCTTGCACCATATGGAAGCTGCGATTCTTGAGTTGAAATACTGGAACAAGTTTCCATCTTTGATGCACAGCACGTGGCTTCTTTTCAAATACATCATCTCACGTCAGATTTGAATTTGTGTTGAAAATACAATAAGCAATGTAGTTTTACGCCAATTAACGCCAGTTTAGTGACTTTTTATCTGTGAAACAATTGCCTATCAGTTAGAATCACTTGCTTGCAGTGATGTAAATACGGAAGTCGGCTGATAAGTCGCGGGCGTCACAATTAAAAAAAAAAGTTTTTATTTGTCAACATAAGCTCCAGAAAGTGTTCTAATTTAATTAAATCATCTCTGCAGTGCGATTTATAATGGTCCTCAAAATATCTGACAGTAACCTCCTCCTTGTTGTGATATCTTCGTCCTCCAAGACATTTGCTCACGTTCGGGAACAGGTGGTAGTGACTGGGTACTCGTCCCCTTCAGCTGCCGTGGTGTGGGCGCTGCAGACCCTTAGCCCTCGTGGTACCTCTGAAGTTACTAGAGGAACCTCGGGCTGAACTGCTGAGCCCCTCCCGTTGAGAAGTCGTTCGGATTGGGTTGGACTTTAGGGGAAAGTGTGTTCCCGACACCCAGGGGGAATTGGGTACCTGCGGCCAGGCTACGGCCGCCCGGAGGGGGTAGAGGGTTGCCTCCTATGTCCCGGGTGGTAGCCTGCAGAGCTAGTAGAAGGTCTGCTAGATCACCAGGCGGCCCTATTGAGGTTTTCAGTAGTCTTCCCTCCGGGGTTGACGCGTTTAAGTGGCGTATCCACTTCCATACCGTCTGGTCGTTTGGCTCAGCTGGGGGGGGGGGGGGCTTTTTAGATCAAGGTATTGCCCTATGGAAAGAACCCCGGAGTATCCATCGCTCCCGGGTAGAAGGAGGTCGGGTCCTTTGTCCTACGGGTCAACGACTAATGGGAGTGGAACCTCTGCACTTAACAGTCACTGGGTGCTAGATCTGGCGAATAGGGTGGATGTTCAAGCAATTCCAACTTTAATTCCCACATCTTTCTCATTGTTATGCCTGAAAGATGGACCGGAGCATTGTCGTGAAGTAATAAGGTTTGTTTCTTTGCCAAATGAGGTCTTTTTCTTTTCACCTCATCACTCAAACGTTGCAGTAAGCTTGCGTAATAGTCACAAGTGATACTTTTACCCTATCCCAAATAATCAATAAAAAATATTTCCCTGTACATCCCAGAAAACACTTGCCATAACCTTGATAGCTGAGAAAATTGACTTTGCCTTTTTTGGAGTTGGTTGAGGTGGCGCAGTCAACTGTTTTAACTGTGATTTACGTTCTGGAGTATAGTGATGCATCCAAGTTTCATCCATCATAACAATCCGTCTCAAAAATTCACTGGGATTGATAGAAATCGATGCAAATTTGACCTCCAATATCGTGGCAGAGTATTTTAATGATATCAGGCTGTGTACTAATGCACAAAAAAGCGAATTAACTCTATTCCATTTTAAGCGACATCCTTTCGAACCTCAGCTTAATATAGGCAATAGTCTAGTCCAGTGTGTAAAAAGTGTAAATATTTTAGGTTTAATCCTTGATGACAAGTTAACTTGGAACAACCACATTGAAAAACTAGAAAGTAAATTAAGCTCAGGACTTTTTGTGTTGCGATATTTAGCCAGTTTTCTCTCAGTAGATACTAGTAAGTTAGTATATTTTGCATTAATATATTCACACATGTCTTATGGCATCGAGCTGTCGAACACACTTCCAAATTAAACTTTAACAGAATTTTTCCCCTACAGAAAAGAGCTATCAGATAACTGGCAAAAATAACAAGTACGAGTTCATGCAGGGCGTATTTTAAAAAATTAAACATACTTACTCTTCCCTGCATATTTATTCTGCGAACAATACTGTTTGTACATAACAGGAATATAACCTCCACAAATTCCGATGTCCACACATATGAAACAAGGGGAAAGAATAACTATATAGTTAAAGGTCACAGGCTGTCAGCTGCTAAGTTTAAATCTGAACTGACTAAATTATTGTTAAGCAGAGCCTATTACAGTATAGATAAATATTTTGATGACAACTTCGATTATTTTGTGTGTGTGTGTGTGTGTGTGTGTGTGTGTGTGTGTGTGTGTGTGTGTGTGTGTGTGTGTGTGTGTGTGTGTGTGTGTGTGTGTGTGTGTGTGTGTGTGTGTGTGTGTCAGAGAGAGAGAGAGAACATGAATGACAATTTTTTGACATTTCTAAGCTTTTACTTTTAAGAGAGTATGTAGTACAAATGACATTGCTTAATTGTGTTCAAACACTGTATTTAGTTGCAATAAATATGAATATGGATCGGGTGTCAACAAACACGACACAGACCTTATGAAAGCCCAAAACATCACTTAAAATATTACCTGCACGTTCTTTTGATATGTTTACAGCCTCTGTTATCTCAAACAACTTTAATCTGTGGTCTTCCAGTACTAAACGATGATTTTTTTCAATGATCTCTGTAGTTGTGATTTCCACAGAACGTCGAGAGCGAGGCTCATCACTAGTGTTCGTACGTCCCGTTTTAAACTCTACAACCAACCCTTTAATCATTGTATATGAAGGGACAGAGCGAGGCTCTTCACTAGTGCTCGTACGTCCCATTTTAAACTCTACAACCAACCTTTTAATCATTGTATATGAAGGGACAGAGCGAGGCTCATCACTAGTGCTCGTACGTCCCATTTTAAACTCTACAACCAACCTTTTAATCATTGTATATGAAGGGACAGAGCGAGGCTCATCACTAGTGCTCGTACGTCCCATTTTAAACTCTACAACCAACCTTTTAATCATTGTATATGAAGGGACAGAGCGAGGCTCATCACTAGTACTCGTACGTCCCATTTTAAACTCTACAACCAACCTTTTAATTATTGTATATGAAGGGACAGAGCTAGGCTCATCACTAGTGCTCGTACGTCCCATTTTAAACTCTACAACCAAACTTTTAATTATTGTATATGAAGGGACAGAGTCTTTCAATGATCTCTGGAGTTGTGACTTCCGCAGGACGTCCAGAGCGAGGCTCATCACTAGTGCTCGTACGTCCCATTTTAAACTCTACAACCCACCTTTTAATCACTGTACGAGGGCTGTTCAATAAAGAATGGTCATAATTTTATTACAGTCATAATTTTTCGCACTAAAATTCAATCTTATTATATTCTCTTAGCTTAATGTGACGCAAAAACACTGCAATAGTTTCATTGTTGGTACTCCTGGTTCCGACCTGTGAGAACCAGGTAAGTTCAGACATGTTCAGTATCGTCTACCGCTGCAATGGAGGTAACACGCGAGGAACAATATGCGGCTTTGAAATTCCGCTTTCGTCTCAACAAATCTTCAGTTGAGGCCTATACAATGTTACAGGAAGCCTATGGAGAGTCTGTTCTTCCCTACAGTACAGCTCGAAGGTGATTTAAAATGTTTAAAGAGGGGAGACAATCAATTTCAAAGCAAGGTGGACCCGGTGCTCCAGTTACTGCTCTTACGGAAGAAAACATCAACACTGCTGCTGCCATTGTGACAGAGGATCGACGAATTACCTTAAGATCACTTTCTGAAATACTGAATATTTTATTGGATGCCACCTACACTTTGGTGACAGAAACATTACACATGAGACGTGTTTGTGCGCGATGGGTTCCAAGACTGTTGATTCCCGAACAAAAGGACATTCGCATGTAGGTCTGCATGCAGTTAAAGTTGATGTTAGAGGAACATCCGGAGTTTCTTTCAATGTTAGAGGAAGATCCGGAGTTTCTTTCAAACGTAATCACTGCTGATGGAACTTGCCTACATCATTTTGATCCTGAGAGCAAACAGCAAAGCTCAGTGTGGAAATCTCCTTCATCACCAACCCCCAAAAAAGCAAAAGTGGTTGCTTCTGCTGGGAAAGTTATGATCATCTCATTCTTTGATATTCATGGAATAGTTTATCAGCAAGTTGTGCCTGCACACACATCAGTAACTGGACAATAGTACAGGGATGTCCTGAAAACATTGCAAGTCCATATCAGGCGCAAAAGACCACATTTTCGTGAAGCAGGCTGGATGCTGGACTACGATAGTGCGCGGCCTCATGTTGCCAATGTTGTTGCTGAATATCTTGCAAAAATCAACGTGAAGTGCATCCCTCACCCTCCCTATAGTCCGGATTTAGTCCCATGTGACTTTTTTTCTATTTCCTGACTTGAAGAAACGCCTTCGTGGGAGGCATTATCCATCATCAGAAGCAGTGGTGAAGGCTGCGGAGGCGATTTTGAAGGTTCTCTCAAAAATGGTTTCCAGCATGTCTTTGAAGACTAGCAGAAACGCTGGGATAAGTGCATCGCATTCAGGAGAGACTATTTTGAGAAGGACCATCAAAATTATGAGGATGAGTAAAAGTACGTTGTCAAAAATAAATTGTGATCGTTCTTTATTGAACAGCCCTTGTATATGAAGAGTCAGAGTCTTTCAATGTACTATCCATGTCCTTCTTGATTCCTTTAGACGTTAAGCCCTTCAAATGAAAGTATTTAATCACTGCTCTTTTTTCCAAATCGTCCATTTTCGTGAAACGTCTACACTTATCTTGTTTAAAATGCTGTCATTCAGAAACTAAACCAACTATTGACCTGTAATTATGGATGCAAACTACTCTGGAGTTAAACCATATTATGCTATTTGTCAAATTGGCCCAGTGGTGCCGTATTTGAGGCCTGGTACTTATCAGGAACCCTCGTGCATAATCTCACCGTCGATTTGAATTTGTATTGAAAATATCGGTAACTTTTCATCTGTGGAACAATTGCCAATCAGAGTGATGTTCAGTTGTTTGCAGTGTTTAGACGGAACTGTTTTCGAGTTAACAGTTGACGCTCGTGCATACGTGAATACAATTTTGCATCAGAATTAACAGACAAGGAGCTTTACAAGTTTTACCATACGTTTGCACTTCTGAACCAATCTTTGTAGCACCCAGTTTAGGATCTTTTTTCAACTTTCTCACTATCTGACATGTTTCAGCTTGAGTCATGACTGAAGGCCGAACTTTTCTTGTTTTGTTTTTGTATGATGGTATCTGTATATGATACCCTTAACAGTAGCAATTGCCACATTAAATATTTCAGCTATTTCTTTTAATAGCTTACAATTTTTGAAGCATCTTAGTGCAACTCGCCCTTCTTTCTCTGCTTCAGATTCAGGTTTAGATTTATTCTGCCATTTGTAACATTATTTACAAAGCATCGTCAAAAAAAACACTAAAACTACATTTTTACAATTATAAAATAAAAACAAGTAAATCTATTTACAGATTATTAGCAGTTCTAGATATACGAAATAGATTCATAACAAATTTTAATTAACTAAGTCACTCTTCCATTTTTGAATTCATCAATTGAGTAGAAAGTGTTTTTCACTAGGTAAGTCTTTATTGCGGAAATTTTCTTCACTTCTTCATTTATTGTCCTCGATAGAGTGAGCTAAATAATTGTATAATTTTTTTGCGGTACTTTCAATACTTTTGGCAGCTAATGTTCCCCTGAACCTATTACTAAAGTAGTTCTATTTTGTTCTTGTATTACATTCATGAATGTTTCTATTTCTTCCTTCTAAGTGGTTTCTTAGTATTTGTTTGACACATTCAAAAATATATAAGCAGGGTAATGTGAGTATGCTAAGTTTTGTAAAACTACTTTTACATGATTGTCTCCTAGGGACTTTTTCCATTATTCCTATTGCTCTTTTTCTTTGTCTCAATATTTTAAACATATTTTTCTGACCTGCTGCTACCCATCAAATTATCCCATAACTTAGATGTGCATGTATAAATGCATAATAAACCTTTAGTGCACTGACTTCACCCATAATTTGTGTTGTCTGTTTTAATACATATATGCCCTTGTTTACTTCCTTATTGATCTTTTCTATATGTTTGTGGCATTTTAGACTACTATTTATAACTAATCCTAAATGTTTGTCTGTGCTACTTGGCTAATTTGCTTATTTTGCACTGTTAATGTGATGTCAGATTTTGTTTTATTAGTGACGTGAATTTGCGCTCATTCGATTTTGTTTGTGTTTAGTACCATTCCCAGTGCTTCTAAATAAGTACTAAATGATTCTAATAAGGAGTTTGTTTTTCCTTAACTTCTGCCTCTGTCTTACCTGTTACCACTACAGTTGTATCATCTGTATATCAACAAGACTGCAGCAGCTCTTATAGGCAATCGATGTACGAGAACAAAAAGTCGTGACTATTGGCAATAAGAAACTGTTAGGATGTGGCTAAAACACACACAGTTTGTTTTGCTAATTTTCACAGCTCTTTCAACGTCAACAGTTTACTGTCGTATCACTTCCCAAAAGCCTTGACTTTCCTCAGGTTTGACACAATAGTGACCTGAAGGTTGTAACACCTTCCGTGTCTGCAGCGAAGGTTTTCAGACGGTGCAAGGAGAACAGGCCAACAGCAATGAGAGTGTGAAAGGAAGGTCGGCGAGGAGGTCAAGAAACAGATGCTGTCCCCATGTCGCAATGGGCGCGAACCCGGACTCTTAGCTAAGCGTGCCTTACTCCGCCCACCCCCCAATTCAAAACATTCCACTGTCGCAATATGATCCAAGTAGAACTCTTGACTACAAAGGATATTAGAAAATAACTTTAGCATTACATTAAAATAAATTCTTGTATGTCCAAGCGCTAAAAGACCGCCGCGGTAGCGCAAAAGATACCAGGTTTGTCTGACGGTCAAGAGTTCCGAGTTATAATCTCTGTCATAGTAAGTTACCTGGATAAGGTAATTTCCGGGGTTTTCCCTTATCTTGAAAGACCAATGTCTTATAACTCTAAGCTCTATGTACCCTGTACTCATTTGAACATTCATCGTCCGATATGACTTAACGTTGGAGGTTTTCCCTTATCCTGAAAGATGAATGTCTGGTGACTCTAAGCTCTATGTATCCTGTGCTCATTTGAACATCATTTCATTTATCGTCCGATATGACTTAACGTTGGAGGTTTTCCCTTATCCTGAAAGATGAATGTCTGGTGACTCTAAGCTCTATGTACCCTGTACTCATTTGAACATCATTTCATTTATCGTCCGATATGACTTAACGTTGGAGGTTTTTTCTTATCCTGAAAGATGAATGTCTGGTAACTCTAAGCTCTATGTACCCTGTGCTCATTTGAACATCATTTCATTCATTGTCCGATATGACTTAACGTTGGAGGTTTTCTCTTATCCTGAAGGATGAATGTCTGGTAACTCTAAGCTCTATGTACCCTGTACTCATTTGAACATCATTTCATTCATCTTCCGATATGACTTAACGTTGGAGGTTTTCTCTTATCCTGAAAGATGAATATCTGGTAACTCTAAGCTCTATGTACCCTGTACTCATTTGAACATCATTTCATTCATCGTCCGATATGACTTAACGTTGGAGGTTCTCTCTTATCCTGAAAGATGAATGTCTGGTAACTCTAAGCTCTATGTACCCTGTATTCATTTGAACATCATTTCATTCATCGTCCGATATGACTTAACGTTGGAGGTTTTCCCTTATCCTGAAAGATGAATGTTTGCTAACTCTAAGCTCTATGTACCCTGTACTCATTTGAACATCATTTCGTTCATCGTCCGATATGACTTAACGTTGGAGGTTTTCTCTTATCCTGAGAGACGAATGTCTGGTAACTCTAAGCTCTATGTACCCTGTACTCATTTGAGAATCATTTCATTCATCGTTCGATATGACTTAACGTTGGAGGTTTTCTCTTATCCTGAAAGATAAATCTCTGGTAACTCTAAGCTCTATGTACCCTGTACTCATTTGAACATCATTTCATTCATCGCCCGATATGAGTTAACTTTGGAGGCCGTACTTTTTTTTTAAAAAAAAAAAGAAGTAGATAAAAAGTGTACAACGTGCTTCCATTGAGAAAAAATCAGGTGTTGGAATATTCACACGGATAACAAGTCATATCTCGGAAATGGTTAATTCTACAAAACATAATTTGAGATAAATTACATTTTTACAATATATACATTCTTGTGTAGATTTAAAGTTACCTTCATTGGAGTAGGTGGAGTCAGACTAAAAAATACAATGGTGGTATCCGGAATTTGAACCAACAATCTTCCGCTTACCGTCGGACATCTCTTGCCTATTGAGCTACTATGGCCAACATGCCAGCATTACATTAAATTCTCTAACACACTCGTGTTTTTTTCGTAAACCACTGTTAGTCTCATAAACATATAAGACAATTAATTACCTGAATGGGATTTGCTATGCTCTGAGTGCTTTAAGATCCCGGCTTTATAGTCCGAAGAATTTAATGTTAGCAGCAGGCAGACGGGGTCCCGAAGATCCACGTTTCAAATCCCAGCTCCAGCATTCAATTTTTCAATCTGACTGTACCCTTTTCATATTTCGTCCTACACATAGCTAGTGCAAAAGAACTAAGAATAACGCTACCTTCATTTGTTTTCTCCATGCGTATTTCACGTTATCTCCTAAGTACTGTCTACTGTCAACTGTTCCATAAGAAGACTCTCCCACAGCGCTCACACAGATTTCTTTTTTTTTTTTTTCTTTTTTTTTCTGGCTTCATTTGAGCATCATTTCACCCATTTCACGCTTGAGAACGTAAATAAAAATAAAATTTAATCCCTAGCCTTACTTTAATTCGATTTGCCTGTTCAAAAAGTCTATATTTACTGAATTAAATGTTTCTCGTGTAATATTTGGGTCTGGTTGCACATTTTATAGCGTACTGAGTCAAATGCTGGGTTAAGCGACACAGGAAAGTGCGTGAATGAATGGTCGGTTGGTCCTTCGAAATCAGGTGTTATTTATAAAACCGAAATTGAAGCCAAGCAAAGGAAAACAGATGCGGCTGCGAGAGGAATGTTTGTCGGCGCCATCAAGTCTAGCTAACACCTGCACGGCACAGCAGCATCCCACTTGCAACTCTCATACTGACCGAGCGTGTGCGTTCAGTCCGCAGCCGAAGTGATGCGATGTCAGGTTCCGTACAATTAACGTAAATCCTATCGGAAGTTATATATCAGTAAATATTCATTCTAACATGTGGCAACTTAAACAAATATTTAAAATCAATAAACAATCTTTGCTACACTCACATAACTGTTACAAGGTACGTATACAAATAAAAATCCGTTTAATAAGTCTAACATCTACCCAGTCGGTTGTACTCAACCCCCTTCTGTGTAAATGAACCTCCCAAATTCTATAGGTATTTTCTTGTCTTTCTTGAACAATCCTAAATACATTTCTGTATTACATAGGTGGCCAGAAAAGTTTCCGACCTAATAGATACAAGCCCTTTTTTATTTTTTAACATAGTCTCCTTGTAACTCTACACACTTCTCCCAGCGATGTTCCCATCTCTGTAACCCGTCCAAATAGTACTCGGCGTTTTTCAACATAGTCTCCTTGTAACTCTACACACTTCTCCCAGCGATGTTCACATCTCTGTAACCCGTCCAAATAGTACTCGGCGTTTTTTAACATAGTCTCCTTGTAACTCTACACACTTCTCCCAGCGATGCTCCCATCTCTGTAACCCGTCCAAATAGTACTCGGCGTTTTTCAACATAGTCTCCTTGTAACTCTACACACTTCTCCTAGCGATGTTCCATCTCTGTAACATGTCCAAATAGTACTCGGCGTTTTTCAACATAGTCTCCTTGTAACTCTACACACTTCTCCCAGCGATGTTCCCATCTCTGTAACACGTCCAAATAGTACTCGGCGTTTTTCAACATAGTCTCCTTGTAACTCTACACACTTCTCCCAGCGATGTTCCCATCTCTGTAACCCGTCCAAATAGTACTCGGTGTTTTTCAACATAGTCTCCTTGTAACTCTACACACTTCTCTCAGCGATGTTCTCATCTCTGTAACCCGTCCAAATAGTACTCGGCGTTTTTCAACATAGTCTCCTTGTAACTCTACACACTTCTACCAGCGATGCTCCCATCTCTGTAACCCGTCCAAATAGTACTCGGCGTTTTTCAACATAGTCTCCTTGTAACTCTACACACTTCTCCCAGCGATGTTCACATCTCTGTAACACGTCCAAATAGTACTCGGCGTTTTTCAACATAGTCTCCTTGTAACTCTACACACTTCTCCCAGCGATGTTCACATCTCTGTAACCCGTCCGAATAGTACTCGGCGTTTTTCAACATAGTCTCCTTGTAACTCTACACACTTCTACCAGCGATGCTCCCATCTCTGTAACCCGTCCAAATAGTACTCGGCGTTTTTCAACATAGTCTCCTTGTAACTCTACACACTTCTCCCAGCGATGTTCACATCTCTGTAACCCGTCCAAATAGTACTCGACGTTTTTCAACATAGTCTCCTTGTAACTCTACACACTTCTCCCAGCGATGTTCCCATCTCTGTAACACGTCCAAATAGTACTCGGCGTTTTTCAACATAGTCTCCTTGTAACTCTACACACTTCTCCCAGCAATGTTCCCATCTCTGTAACACGTCCAAATAGTACTCGGCGTTTTTTAACATAGTCTCCTTGTAACTCTACACACTTCTCCCAGCGATGTTCCCATTTCTATAACCCGTCCAAATAGTACTCGGCGTTTTTCAACATAGTCTCCTTGTAACTCTACACACTTCTCCCAGCGATGTTCCCATCTCTGTAACCCGTCCAAATAGTACTCGGCGTTTTTCAACATAGTCTCCTTGTAACTCTACACACTTCTCCCAGCGATGTTCACATCTCTGTAACCCGTCCAAATAGTACTCGGCGTTTTTCAACATAGTCTCCTTGTAACTCTACACACTTCTCCCAGCGATGTTTCCATCTCTGTAACCCGTCCAAATAGTACTCGGCGTTTTTCAACATAGTCTCCTTGTAACTCTACACACTTCTCCCAGCGATGTTCACATCTCTGTAACCCGTCCAAATAGTACTCGGCGTTTTTTAACATAGTCTCCTTGTAACTCTACACACTTCTCCCAGCGATGTTCCCATCTCTGTAACCCGTCCAAATAGTACTTGGCGTTTTTCAACATAGGCTCCTTGTAACTCTACACACTTCTCCCAGCGATGTTCCCATCTCTGTAACCCGTCCAAATAGCACTCGGCGTTTTTTAACATAGTCTCCTTGTAACTCTACACACTTCTCCCAGCGATGTTCCCATCTCTGTAACCCGTCCAAATAGTACTCGGCGTTTTTCAACATAGTCTCCTTGTAACTCTACACACTTCTCCCAGCGATGCTCCCATCTCTGTAACCCGTCCAAATAGTACTCGGCGTTTTTCAACATAGTCTCCTTGTAACTCTACACACTTCTCCCAGCGATGCTCCCATCTCTGTAACCCGTCCAAATAGTACTCGGCGTTTTTCAACATAGTCTCCTTGTAACTCTACACACTTCTCCTAGCAATGCTCTCATCTCTGTAACCCGTCCAAATAGTACTCGGCGTTTTTCAACATAGTCTCCTTGTAACTCTACACACTTCTCCCAGCGATGCTCCCATCTCTGTAACCCGTCCAAATAGTACTCGGCGTTTTTCAACATAGTCTCCTTGTAACTCTACACACTTCTCCCAGCGATGCTCCCATCTCTGTAACCCGTCCAAATAGTACTCGGCGTTTTTCAACATAGTCTCCTTGTAACTCTACACACTTCTCCCAGCGATGCTCCCATCTATATAGCCCATCCAAATAGTATTCGACGTTTTTCAACATAGTCTCCTTGTAACTCTACACACTTCTCCCAGCGATGCTCCCATCTATATAGCCCATCCAAATAGTATTCGACGTTTTTCAACATAGTCTCCTTGTAACTCTACACACTTCTCCCAGCGATGCTCCCATCTATATAACCCGTCCAAATAGTACTCGGTGTTTTTCAACATAGTCTCCTTGTAACTCTACACACTTCTGCCAGCGATGCTCCCATCTATATAGCCCATCCAAATAGTATTCGACGTTTTTCAACATAGTCTCCTTGTAACTCTACACACTTCTCCCAGCGATGCTCCCATCTATATAGCCCATCCAAATAGTATTCGACGTTTTTCAACATAGTCTCCTTGTAACTCTACACACTTCTCCCAGCGATGCTCCCATCTATATAACCCGTCCAAATAGTACTCGGTGTTTTTCAACATAGTCTCCTTGTAACTCTACACACTTCTCCCAGCGATGCTCCCATCTATATAGCCCATCCAAATAGTATTCGACGTTTTTCAACATAGTCTCCTTGTAACTCTACACACTTCTCCCAGCGATGCTCCCATCTATATAGCCCATCCAAATAGTATTCGACGTTTTTCAACATAGTCTCCTTGTAACTCTACACACTTCTCCCAGCGATGCTTCCATCTCTATAACCCGTCCAAATAGTACTCGGTGTTTTTCAACATAGTCTCCTTGTAACTCTACACACTTCTCCCAGCGATGCTCCCATCTATATAGCCCATCCAAATAGTATTCGACGTTTTTCAACATAGTCTCCTTGTAACTCTACACACTTCTCCCAGCGATGCTCCCATCTATATAGCCCATCCAAATAGTATTCGACGTTTTTCAACATAGTCTCCTTGTAACTCTACACACTTCTCCCAGCGATGCTCCCATCTCTGTAACCCGTCCAAATAGTACTCAGCGTTTTTCAACATAGTCTCCTTGTAACTCTATACACTTCTCCTAGCGATGCTCCTATCTCTGTAACCCGTCCAAATAGTACTCGGCGTTTTTCAACATAGTCTCCTTGTAACTCTACACACTTCTCCCACGATGCTCCCATCTCTGTAACGCGTCCAAATAGTACTCGGCGTTTTTCAACATAGTCTCCTTGTAACTCTACACACTTCTCCCAGCAATGCTCCCATCTCTGTAACCCGTCTAAATAGTACTCGGTGTTTTTCAACATAGTCTCCTTGTAACTCTACACACTTCTCCCAGCGATGCTCCCATCTATATAGCCCATCCAAATAGTATTCGACGTTTTTCAACATAGTCTCCTTGTAACTCTACACACTTCTCCCAGCGATGCTCCCATCTCTGTAACCCGTCCAAATAGTACTCGGCGTTTTTCAACATAGTCTCCTTGTAACTCTATACACTTCTCCTAGCGATGCTCCTATCTCTGTAACCCGTCCAAATAGTACTCGGCGTTTTTCAACATAGTCTCCTTGTAACTCTACACACTTCTCCCACGATGCTCCCATCTCTGTAACGCGTCCAAATAGTACTCGGCGTTTTTCAACATAGTCTCCTTGTAACTCTACACACTTCTCCCACGATGCTCCCATCTCTGTAACCCGTCCAAATAGTACTCGGCGTTTTTCAACATAGTCTCCTTGTAACTCTACACACTTCTCCCAGCGATGCTCCCATCTCTGTAACCCGTCTAAATAGTACTCGGCGTTTTTCAACATAGTCTCCTTGTAACTCTACACACTTCTCCCAGCGATGCTCCCATCTCTGTAACCCGTCTAAATAGTACTCGGCGTTTTTCAACATAGTCTCCTTGTAACTCTACACACTTCTCCCACGATGCTCCCATCTCTGTAACCCGTCCAAATAGCACTCGGCGTTTTTTAACATAGTCTCCTTGTAACTCTACACACTTCTCCCAGCGATGTTCCCATCTCTGTAACCCGTCCAAATAGTACTCGGCGTTTTTCAACATAGTCTCCTTGTAACTCTACACACTTCTCCCAGCGATGCTCCCATATCTGTAACCCGTCCAAATAGTACTCGGCGTTTTTCAACACAGTCTCCTTGTAACTCTACACACTTCTCCCAGCGATGCTCCCATCTCTGTAACCCGTCCAAATAGTACTCGGCGTTTTTCAACACAGTCTCCTTGTAACTCTACACACTTCTCCCAGCGATGCTCCCATCTCTGTAACCCGTCCAAATAGTACTCGGCGTTTTTCAACATAGTCTCCTTGTAACTCTACACACTTCTCCCAGCGATGTTCACATCTCTGTAACCCGTCCAAATAGTATTCGACGTTTTTCAACATAGTCTCCTTGTAACTCTACACACTTCTCCCAGCGATGCTCCCATCTATATAGCCCATCCAAATAGTATTCGACGTTTTTCAACATAGTCTCCTTGTAACTCTACACACTTCTCCCAGCGATGCTCCCATCTATATAGCCCATCCAAATAGTATTCGACGTTTTTCAACATAGTCTCCTTGTAACTCTACACACTTCTCCCAGCGATGCTCCCATCTATATAACCCGTCCAAATAGTACTCGGTGTTTTTCAACATAGTCTCCTTGTAACTCTACACACTTCTCCCAGCGATGCTCCCATCTATATAGCCCATCCAAATAGTATTCGACGTTTTTCAACATAGTCTCCTTGTAACTCTACACACTTCTCCCAGCGATGCTCCCATCTATATAGCCCATCCAAATAGTATTCGACGTTTTTCAACATAGTCTCCTTGTAACTCTACACACTTCTCCCAGCGATGCTTCCATCTCTATAACCCGTCCAAATAGTACTCGGTGTTTTTCAACATAGTCTCCTTGTAACTCTACACACTTCTCCCAGCGATGCTCCCATCTATATAGCCCATCCAAATAGTATTCGACGTTTTTCAACATAGTCTCCTTGTAACTCTACACACTTCTCCCAGCGATGCTCCCATCTATATAGCCCATCCAAATAGTATTCGACGTTTTTCAACATAGTCTCCTTGTAACTCTACACACTTCTCCCAGCGATGCTCCCATCTCTGTAACCCGTCCAAATAGTACTCAGCGTTTTTCAACATAGTCTCCTTGTAACTCTATACACTTCTCCTAGCGATGCTCCTATCTCTGTAACCCGTCCAAATAGTACTCGGCGTTTTTCAACATAGTCTCCTTGTAACTCTACACACTTCTCCCACGATGCTCCCATCTCTGTAACGCGTCCAAATAGTACTCGGCGTTTTTCAACATAGTCTCCTTGTAACTCTACACACTTCTCCCACGATGCTCCCATCTCTGTCACCCGTCCAAATAGTACTCGGCGTTTTTCAACATAGTCTCCTTGTAACTCTACACACTTCTCCCAGCAATGCTCCCATCTCTGTAACCCGTCTAAATAGTACTCGGTGTTTTTCAACATAGTCTCCTTGTAACTCTACACACTTCTCCCAGCGATGCTCCCATCTATATAGCCCATCCAAATAGTATTCGACGTTTTTCAACATAGTCTCCTTGTAACTCTACACACTTCTCCCAGCGATGCTCCCATCTCTGTAACCCGTCCAAATAGTACTCGGCGTTTTTCAACATAGTCTCCTTGTAACTCTATACACTTCTCCTAGCGATGCTCCTATCTCTGTAACCCGTCCAAATAGTACTCGGCGTTTTTCAACATAGTCTCCTTGTAACTCTACACACTTCTCCCACGATGCTCCCATCTCTGTAACGCGTCCAAATAGTACTCGGCGTTTTTCAACATAGTCTCCTTGTAACTCTACACACTTCTCCCACGATGCTCCCATCTCTGTAACCCGTCCAAATAGTACTCGGCGTTTTTCAACATAGTCTCCTTGTAACTCTACACACTTCTCCCAGCGATGCTCCCATCTCTGTAACCCGTCTAAATAGTACTCGGCGTTTTTCAACATAGTCTCCTTGTAACTCTACACACTTCTCCCAGCGATGCTCCCATCTCTGTAACCCGTCTAAATAGTACTCGGCGTTTTTCAACATAGTCTCCTTGTAACTCTACACACTTCTCCCACGATGCTCCCATCTCTGTAACCCGTCCAAATAGCACTCGGCGTTTTTTAACATAGTCTCCTTGTAACTCTACACACTTCTCCCAGCGATGTTCCCATCTCTGTAACCCGTCCAAATAGTACTCGGCGTTTTTCAACATAGTCTCCTTGTAACTCTACACACTTCTCCCAGCGATGCTCCCATATCTGTAACCCGTCCAAATAGTACTCGGCGTTTTTCAACACAGTCTCCTTGTAACTCTACACACTTCTCCCAGCGATGCTCCCATCTCTGTAACCCGTCCAAATAGTACTCGGCGTTTTTCAACACAGTCTCCTTGTAACTCTACACACTTCTCCCAGCGATGCTCCCATCTCTGTAACCCGTCCAAATAGTACTCGGCGTTTTTCAACATAGTCTCCTTGTAACTCTACACACTTCTCCCAGCGATGCTCCCATCTATATAGCCCATCCAAATAGTATTCGACGTTTTTCAACATAGTCTCCTTGTAACTCTACACACTTCTCCCAGCGATGCTCCCATCTATATAGCCCATCCAAATAGTATTCGACGTTTTTCAACATAGTCTCCTTGTAACTCTACACACTTCTCCCAGCGATGCTCCCATCTATATAGCCCATCCAAATAGTATTCGACGTTTTTCAACATAGTCTCCTTGTAACTCTACACACTTCTCCCAGCGATGCTCCCATCTATATAACCCGTCCAAATAGTACTCGGTGTTTTTCAACATAGTCTCCTTGTAACTCTACACACTTCTCCCAGCGATGCTCCCATCTATATAGCCCATCCAAATAGTATTCGACGTTTTTCAACATAGTCTCCTTGTAACTCTACACACTTCTCCCAGCGATGCTCCCATCTATATAGCCCATCCAAATAGTATTCGACGTTTTTCAACATAGTCTCCTTGTAACTCTACACACTTCTCCCAGCGATGCTCCCATCTATATAACCCGTCCAAATAGTACTCGGTGTTTTTCAACATAGTCTCCTTGTAACTCTACACACTTCTCCCAGCGATGCTCCCATCTATATAGCCCATCCAAATAGTATTCGACGTTTTTCAACATAGTCTCCTTGTAACTCTACACACTTCTCCCAGCGATGCTCCCATCTATATAGCCCATCCAAATAGTATTCGACGTTTTTCAACATAGTCTCCTTGTAACTCTACACACTTCTCCCAGCGATGCTTCCATCTCTATAACCCGTCCAAATAGTACTCGGTGTTTTTCAACATAGTCTCCTTGTAACTCTACACACTTCTCCCAGCGATGCTCCCATCTATATAGCCCATCCAAATAGTATTCGACGTTTTTCAACATAGTCTCCTTGTAACTCTACACACTTCTCCCAGCGATGCTCCCATCTATATAGCCCATCCAAATAGTATTCGACGTTTTTCAACATAGTCTCCTTGTAACTCTACACACTTCTCCCAGCGATGCTCCCATCTCTGTAACCCGTCCAAATAGTACTCGGCGTTTTTCAACAGTCTCCTTGTAACTCTATACACTTCTCCTAGCGATGCTCCTATCTCTGTAACCCGTCCAAATAGTACTCGGCGTTTTTCAACATAGTCTCCTTGTAACTCTACACACTTCTCCCACGATGCTCCCATCTCTGTAACGCGTCCAAATAGTACTCGGCGTTTTTCAACATAGTCTCCTTGTAACTCTACACACTTCTCCCACGATGCTCCCATCTCTGTAACCCGTCCAAATAGTACTCGGCGTTTTTCAACATAGTCTCCTTGTAACTCTACACACTTCTCCCAGCAATGCTCCCATCTCTGTAACCCGTCTAAATAGTACTCGGTGTTTTTCAACATAGTCTCCTTGTAACTCTACACACTTCTCCCAGCGATGCTCCCATCTATATAGCCCATCCAAATAGTATTCGACGTTTTTCAACATAGTCTCCTTGTAACTCTACACACTTCTCCCAGCGATGCTCCCATCTCTGTAACCCGTCCAAATAGTACTCGGCGTTTTTCAACATAGTCTCCTTGTAACTCTATACACTTCTCCTAGCGATGCTCCTATCTCTGTAACCCGTCCAAATAGTACTCGGCGTTTTTCAACATAGTCTCCTTGTAACTCTACACACTTCTCCCACGATGCTCCCATCTCTGTAACGCGTCCAAATAGTACTCGGCGTTTTTCAACATAGTCTCCTTGTAACTCTACACACTTCTCCCACGATGCTCCCATCTCTGTAACCCGTCCAAATAGTACTCGGCGTTTTTCAACATAGTCTCCTTGTAACTCTACACACTTCTCCCAGCGATGCTCCCATCTCTGTAACCCGTCTAAATAGTACTCGGCGTTTTTCAACATAGTCTCCTTGTAACTCTACACACTTCTCCCAGCGATGCTCCCATCTCTGTAACCCGTCTAAATAGTACTCGGCGTTTTTCAACATAGTCTCCTTGTAACTCTACACACTTCTCCCACGATGCTCCCATCTCTGTAACGCGTCCAAATAGTACTCGGTGTTTTTCAACATAGTCTCCTTGTAACTCTACACACTTCTCCCAGCGATGCTCCCATCTCTGTAACCCGTCTAAATAGTACTCGGCGTTTTTCAACATAGTCTCCTTGTAACTCTACTCACTTCTCCTAGCGATGCTCCCATCTCTGTAACCCGTCCAAATAGTACTCGGCGTTTTTCAACATAGTCTCCTTGTAACTCTACACACTTCTCCTAGCGATGCTCCTATCTCTGTAACCCGTCCAAATAGTACTCGGCGTTTTTCAACATAGTCTCCTTGTAACTCTACACACTTCTCCCACGATGCTCCCATCTCTGTAACGCGTCCAAATAGTACTCGGTGTTTTTCAACATAGTCTCCTTGTAACTCTACACACTTCTCCCAGCGATGCTCCCATCTCTGTAACCCGTCTAAATAGTACTCGGCGTTTTTCAACATAGTCTCCTTGTAACTCTACTCACTTCTCCTAGCGATGCTCCCATCTCTGTAACCCGTCCAAATAGTACTCGGCGTTTTTCAACATAGTCTCCTTGTAACTCTACACACTTCTCCTAGCGATGCTCCTATCTCTGTAACCCGTCCAAATAGTACTCGGCGTTTTTCAACATAGTCTCCTTGTAACTCTACACACTTCTCCAAGCGATGCTCCCATCTCTGTAACCCGTCCAAATAGTACTCGGTCTTTTTCTCCATAAAATAATTGTTCACGAAGGTGATTGTCTCTTCTTTTGACGAAAATCACTGTCCTCGGAGCGCAATTTTCCGATGAGGGAACAAAATGAAGTCGCTTGGGGCTAGATCTGGTGAGTCAAACAGTTCAAACCGTAATTCGTGGATTTTCGCCATTGTAATCGCTGAGGTGTGAGACTCTTGGTGTCTTGGTGAAAGAGGATTTTCATTTTCTGCAAATGTGGCCGTTTTTCCGGAGGTTGTCAAGTAATGATGCGTAGTATGCTCCTGTAATGTTTTTTTTTTTTTCCTTTCTGAAGATGATCGATTAAAATAACTTTATGACTATCCCCAAAAAACAGTCACCATCACTTTGCCAGCCGAGAAAAATCAGATTTTGCTTTTATTGGAGCCGGTTTTCCCTTTGCAGTCCACTGTTTGAACTGTATTTTTGTTTCTGGCGTAAAATGGTGTATCCAAGTTTCATCTACAGTAGTTAATCGGCGCCAAAACTCGGACTTATTGCGCCTAAACTGCGCTAACCGACCGTTGGAAATGTTCATTCGAAAACGTTTGTGGTCTAACGTGAGTAAACTCGGCACCCTACGCGCGGACAGTTTTCTCATGTCTAAATGTTAATTTAATATGTGACAAACACGTTCTTTTGACACGTTCATATCCTCTGCTATCTCTCTCGCTTTAATTCGGCGATCATCTAGCATCATTTGGTCAACTTTGGCGATGTTTGCTGCAGTTTTTGGACGTCCTGAGCGTTCATCGTCTCCCAAGCTCTTATAGCCACGTTTAAGTTCTGCTGACCAAAAGTTCACTGTTGTAAATGATGGTGCAGAGTCCTCATACACAGAAAATCAACTCATCTTTGATTTGCGTAGGCGTATTACCTTTCAAAAACAAATATTTAATGACAGCTTGATGCTCGATTTTGTCCATTTTCATGTAAACGCTCACATCAACTCACTCAAACGACTGTTACATAACAACTGAGCGTCCAAAATGGCCGAAACTTTGGTGAGTAACTGTCAACAGATGAACAATGAAATTTACCAGCTTATAATAACGAGCGCAGCCATCTTCATGTTGAGGTCGCAATCTTTTAGACGACCCACGTATTATTTAATTTCTTGGAGACTGTACGACTTGCTTTATAGTAACGCGTGAAATAAGCAATCCAATCATACGAGGGCTGTTCAATAAAGAATGATTACTTCTTTTTTTTTGACAACGTACCTTTACTCATCCTCATAATTTGTTGCTCTTTCTCAAAATAGTCTCCGCTGAATGCGATGCACCTGTCCCAGCGTTTCTGCCAGTCTTCAAAGACATACTGGAAACCATTTTTAGTGATCCTTCAAAATCGCCTCCGCAGCCTTCACCACTGCTTCTGATGATGGATAATGCCTCCCACGAAGACGTTTCTTCAAGTTAGGGAATAGAAAAATGTCACATGGGGCTAAATCCGGACTATAGGGAGGGCGACGGATGCAATTCACGTTGATTTTTACAAGATATTCAGCAACAGCATTGGCAATATGCGGCTCTGCATTATCGTGGTGCAGCATCCAGCATGTGTCACGGAAATGTGGCCTTTGGCGCCTGATATGGACTTGCAATGTTTTCAGGACATCCCTGTAGTATTGCCCAGTTACTGATGTGTGTGCAGGTACAACATGCTGATAAACCATTCCATGAATATCAAAGAATGAGATGACCATAACTTTCCCAGCAGAAGCAACCACTTTTGCTTTTTTAGGGGTTTGTGATGAAGGAGATTTCTACACTGAGCTTTGCTGTTTGCTCTCAGGATCAAAATGATGTAGCCAAGTTTCATCAGCAGTGATTACGTTTGAAAGAAACTTCCGATCTTCCTCTAACATCAACTTTAACTGCATACAGACCTACATGCGAGTGTCTTGTTCGGGAATCAACAGTCTTGGAACACATCGCGCGCAAACACGTCTCATGTGTAATGTTTCTGTCACTAACGTGTGGGTGGCACCCAATGAAATGTTCAGTATTTCAGAAAGTGATCTTAAGGTAATTTGTGAATCCTCTCTCACAATGGCAGCAACAGTGCTGATGTTTTCTTCTCTAAGAGTAGTAACTAGAGCACCTGGTCCACCTTCCTTTCAAATTGATTGTCTCCCCTCTTTAAACATTTTAAATCACCTTCGAGCTGTGCTGTAGGGAAGAACAGACTCTCCATAGGCCTCCTGTAACATTGTATAGGCCTCAACTGAAGATTTGTTGAGAGAAAGCGGAATTTCAAAGCCGCATACTGTTCCTCGTGTGTTACCTCCATTGCAGTGGTAGGCGATACTGAACATGTCAGAACTTAGCTGGTTCTCACAGGCGGCAACCAGGAGTACCAACAATGAAACTACTACGGCGTGTTTGTTTCATATTAAGCTAACAGAATATAAAAAGACTGAATTTTAGTGCGAAAAATTATGACCGTAAAAAATTATGATCATTCTTTACTGAACATCCCTCGCATTTGAGAGGATGGAGTCATCGCTTTTCATTGAAGGCCAGGGAAAACAGGTGAGAGACTCGCATCAAAGCTTTCAGTTAAATAACTGAGTTTAAAAATCATCGCGAGGCCAATACTAACCTCAAACGAAGCGAAAAGGTTAAATTACTGAATGAAGGCGTACACGTAACTCTGATTACAAGAAAACAAAAAACGCTCGCCGATTGCTATAAACAAGGATCGCGTACCACAGTCACGTAATTCACGAGAAACGGCGAGAAGCTCTTCTTCACGCTGTTATAGCACGAAACCTGTTCGGTGAAGTATACATCAATGCATCGACACTATTATTGCAGTGTTCGGAGAGATATCAATGGAAGAATTACAACTTTGCTTCCATCAGTTACATAAATAGGCAGTTTTAACAAGTATTTATGAGCAAAATTATGAATAAAATTATTATTATAAGCATTAAATAAAATAATTACATTAATTTTCTTATTTAGGTGTTCAGTTTTAAGTCATATCGGACGATGAATGAAATGATGTTGAAATGAGTACAGGGTACATAGAGCTTAGAGTTACCCGACATTCATCTTTCAGGATAAGAGAAAACCTCCAACGTTAAGTCATAACGGACGATGAATGAAATGATGTTGAAATGAGTACAGGGTACATAGATTTACTAGACATTCATCTTTCAGGATAAGGGAAAACCTCCAACGTTAAGTCATATCAGACAATGAATGAAATGATGTTGAAATGAGTACAGGGTACATAGAGCTTAGAGTTACCAGACATTCATCTTTCAGGATAAGAGAAAACCTCCAACGTTAAGTCATAACGGACGATGAATGAAATGATGTTGAAATGAGTACAGGGTACATAGAGCTTAGAGTTACCAGACATTCATCTTTCAGGATAAGGGAAAACCTCCAACGTTAAGTCATATCGGACGATGAATGAACTGTTATTCAAATGAGTACAGGGTACATAGAGCTTAGAGTTACCAGACATTCATCTTTCAGGATAAGAGAAAACCTCCAACGTTAAGTCATATCGGACGATGAATGAAATGTTATTCAAATGAGTACAGGGTACATAGAGCTTAGAGTTACCAGACATTCATCTTTCAGGATAAGAGAAAACCTCCAACGTTAAGTCATATCGGACGATGAATGAAATGATGTTGAAATGAGTACAGGGTACATAGAGCTTAGAGTTACCAGACATTCATCTTTCAGGATAAGAGAAAGCCTCCAACGTTAAGTCATATCGGACGATGAATGAAATGTTATTCAAATGAGTACAGGGTACATAGAGCTTAGAGTTACCAAACATTCATCTTTCAGGATAAGAGAAAACCTCTAAGGTTAAGTCATATCGGACGATGAATGAAATGATGTTCAAATGAGTACAGGGTACATAGAGCTTAGAGTTACCAAACATTCATCTTTCAGGATAAGAGAAAACCTCCAACGTTAAGTCATATCGGACGATGAATGAAATGCTGTTCAAATGAGTACAGGGTACATAGGGCTTAGAGTTACCAGACATTCATCTTTCAGGATAAGAGAAAACCTCCAACGTTAAGTCATATCGGACTATGAATGAAATGATGTTCAAATGAGTACAGGGCACATAGAGCTTAGAGTTACCAGACATTCATCTTTCAGGATAAGAGGAAACCTCCAACGATAAGTCATATCGGACGATGAATGGAATGATGTTCAAATGAGTACAGGGTACATAGAGCTTAGAGTTACCAGACATTCATCTTTCAGGATAAGAGAAAACCTTCCACGTTAAGTCATATCGGACGATGAATGAAATGATGTTCAAATGAGTACAGGGTACATAGAGCTTAGAGTTACCAGACCATCTTTCAGAATAAGAGAAAACTTCCAACGTTAAGTCATATCGGACGATGAATGAAATGATGTTCAAATGAGTACAGGGTACATAGAGCTTAGAGTTACCAGACATTCATCTTTCAGGATAAGAGGAAACCTCCAACGTTAAGTCATATCGGACGATAAATGAAATGATGTTCAAATGAGTACAGGGTTTATAGAGCTTAGAGTTACCAGACATTCATCTTTCAGTATTAGAGAAAACCTCCAACGTTAAGTCATATCGGACGATGAATGAAATGATGCTCAAATGAGTACAGGGTACATAGAGCTCAGATTTACCAGACATTCATCTTTCAGTATTAGAGAAAACCTCCAACGTGAAGTCATATCGGACGATAAATGAAATGATGTTCAAATGAGTACAGGGTACATAGAGCTTAGAGTTACCAGACATTCATCTTTCAGTATTAGAGAAAACCTCCAACGTGAAGTCATATCGGACGATAAATGAAATGATGTTCAAATGAGTACAGGGTACATAGAGCTTAGAGTTACCAGACATTCGTCACCTTCAACGTTTAAGTCGTATCGGAGGATGAATGAAATGATGTTCAAATGAGTACAGGGTACTTAGAGCTTAGAATTACCAGACATTTGTCGCCTCCAGCGTTAAGTAATAGTCGAGGATGAATGTAATGATGTTCAAATGAGTACATGGAACATAGAGGTTAGAATTACCAGACATTTGTCACCTCCAACGTTAGGTCATATCGGAGGATGACTGTAATGATGTTCAAATGAGTACAGGGGACATAGAGCTTAGAATTACCAGACATTGGTCACCTCCAACGTTAGGTCATATCGGAGGATAAATGAAATGATGTTCAAATAAGTACAGGGGACATAGAGCTGAGTATTACCAGACAATTGTCTTTTAGGATTAGGGGAATCTCAGGGAAAAAAACTTATGGATGTAACTCACCCTGACCGAAGTTCAAATTGGGAGTAGTTGAACTGCGAGGCAGAAGCGCTAGCTTCTGCGCTACCGAGGCACGCAAATGTTATGTTTGAAGAAATGAAACATTTTATTTTGTCTAAAATGGCAAACTGAAATAAAGAACTTTTTTTTGGATATGATAGGATATATAGGACAGATTTGTACGGATTGGTTAAAGAAGTCTGAAAACATTGAAGCTTATTATTTTGATGGTTAGAAACATTTCGTTTTGAAATAAGGTGTGCTCTAAGAGAGACAAGATCTGCATACAACTTGTCAGTGACGTGAGCCTTAGGTTCCCCTCACGTATGTTGTAGGTGAGTGTACCAGACACGTAACGTTTTAATATTGCATGCCGTCGAGGTTTACTGCAGACAGCAGTATTATTTTTTCAAAATGTCGCATGATTTCGATCTGTGTGGTCTGACTACCATTTAACCCTTGCTGACCCCAGTAACACCTGCACCCCTTCGTTAACGGAGAGAAAGAGAAAGAGAGAATGCTGAACGAATCTTCCTTTGTGACTTACTGGTGCTGCCACGCTTTGTAAACCGCAGAGAACGTGAAACAATTGAAGGTAGATCAACCACGATCATGCAATGCAACAAGAGAAAACGAACCTCATTGTAAAAGAGAACAATTGAAGATCAAGCCTTCAATTGATGCTATGTACGAATTAATCAAGTCGTTGGCTTCAGAAGTAATAGAACTTGGAAAGTCTCTTAATGTAGCGTTTGAGAGGCTGGATGATAATAAAGGAATAATGTTGAAGCAAGAACAAGTTATCAATAGTTGTATGAAAGAAATAGATGACTTAAAACCCGAAAATTTAATCTGAAAAGAAATTAATTCTGAGTTACTGACTAGAATAGTGGATTCGAAGCAGTATTCGAGAATAAACAAGATTGAAATACATAGTGTTCGTGTCATACCATCTGAGTGATTAAAGAAATTGGTCATGCACTACAAGCTGAAATCAAGGATGAGGATATTGATGCATGTCATCGTTTGCCAGCTCGCTCCGAAGTTCAGATTCCTCCATTAATTGCAAAGTTCACCAGGAGATGTTTCAAATTGAAATTTTACGTAAAAGGAGAGTCAAAAGAACTTTCAGTTCCTTAGACTTGGGGTATACCTTCAACAATCCAATGACTATAAAATAGATGGAGTTAATTTAAAAATTTTAGAAGCAACGACTGATACAGGAGTTACTTTTAATAAGGTTCTATCTTTTAATAAACACATTAACACAGTAATCAGTGTAGCATATACAAATATTCGTAACTCGGCCAACTTCAAGAATATTAGACATTATATAATTCATTTGTAAGATCCATACTCGACTATGCTTCACTAGTATGGTCTCCTTATGACACCAAATTTATTAAACTTATCGAAGTTATTCAATACAAATTTCTAAGGTAAAGTCTGTCTAGTGAACGGGAGTGCAGTTGGCCGTTCAAAGGAACCTGATCCGACCGCCCACTAATGACCGTCATAAATCTATCTCCACACTTCAGAAATGGAACACTGTCGTTGAGGACCAATAGCAACCCTGATTTTCTCGGAGTGACAGTCGCATGACTACTCCACATGAAGTCTCAGTTGCCAAAGTTCCAACATACAGTTAATCTGTTTCATTACGTGCAGAAATTCGTTTTGTGTCACGATGTGGAGACCGTGGGAGGGAAATGCAGTGGTGAATGCAAATGAAGTAGTAGATAACTTTCAGTCAAGTGAAAATAATCAAAGTGATGACAATAATGTGAATAACTAGGTCGAGTTGTATTACTGGAAAAGCCTCAAAAAAACAAAGTTATAATGGGAACTGTTTCTAAGCAAATTCAAGCGCTTGTTTTGAACACATATAAATATGTGCTGACAAATAATCTTGGTAAGGGGTCATGCAATGAACCTGATGATAAATTCTGGGTATTCACAGAAATACAGTAAGAAATATTGTGACGAAAGGAATACCAAAGACGCCGATCAAGTGTGAAAACAAAAGGAAACGTTTCTCTAAAGTAGATAATTTCACATGCGATTTAATTCGTCGAGAAATTTATAGATTCTATGCAAAAGGGGGAGCGCCTACCTTAGACTAATTTGTTGCACATTTGCAAGAAATTTGTGATTTTCCTTATGGGCTCTGTACTTGGCACGGCCTCCTAAAGGAGCTGGGTTTCAAATACCGCACTTTGAATAAGGTAAGGGTTATTATGCAATCCAGTAGAATTGTAGCTTGGCGATATATATGTCAAAATTAAGGAAGTTTCGCAGTAATGGACATAAGATAATTTATTAAGACGAAACCTCGTACGATACCCATGACGTATCGAGAAAGGTGGCAACCTTGCAGAAAGATCTGGGAGAAGGAGGGTCGGGGGTTGTAAAACGATTATAAGGGTTCGTCAAAGGCAGCGGCCGACGTGCACACCAATTCACTAAACAGACCCTACCTATGTGTTTTTCAAAACTTTTCCTAAATTCATATCATATAATTCATTGCTTCAATTATTCGACTATAGAAGTCTATGGCATAGGAGAAATTGTCAGTTATTGATTTTGCTTTACAAATTACTTCATAATATAATTGATGACCCTAACCTAAGACAGTTAATACGTTTTTACGTTCCAAATGTTGCACCGAGTAAATTTCGTAATATTTTCCTTCCTGAGAAGGTTAATGGTGATTCCTATAAATATTCAGCTATGCATAGAATGCAGTCATTATACAATAAATTACATCTCTTAAACATTGATATATTTAGTATGAAAATCAGAAACTTTTCTTTATTCTGTGCTTATATATTACCAAAAGTAGAATGATTGAATTAATGATCTAGCACCCAGTTCTGTTCCCGAACCTTAAAAACTGTCTTGGAGGACGAAGATTAGACAGGAGCGAGGAGGTCATTGATACAGTAAACAGTTATTTTGAGGACCATGATAAATCGTACTACAGAGATGGCTTAATTAAATCATAACACCAATATGACAAATGTATTAGCTTTCCAGTTGTTGAGAATAAAGATCCGCATCAATCGCCCGTCCGTTTGGAACAAACTCCCAGTGAATCACACCTTCAAAATTGCACCAGACACACAACATTACTTTGCGACCAAACGATGACTTTGTCAGGTTGGCGGGGATCGAGCCACTGTTTCGAGACATCAGGGCTTCGGTAGTATACCCATTTTTCATCACAAGTGACAGTTCTCCTGACAAATCTATCATTCATGGGATTACGGAGAAGCTGACGACACATATGCACTCTACATTCAGCCTGTTGAGGTGTCAGTTCATGAAGTACAGATCTACAGCTTCTGTATGATTTTCCAAGTGTCTTAATGTGGCGATGTGTGGTATCTTTTGATACACCAAGTTCTTCTGAAAGCATACGGGTACTTCCTGCGGATTTTCTCACAAAACTTGTCGTGTATCCTCAATATTCCATACTTTATGTCTTCCAGAACGTGGTAAATCTTTAGTGTTTACGTCTCCATTGTTGAAACGTGGGAACCATCGTTGTGCCACGCGCTCACTAACGGCATCTTCTCCTTCCACTTCACACATTCTTCGAGTTGTGACAGCGACTTTATAATCTTGTTTCCAGTACTGTTTTACGAGGGTTGGTCAAAAAGTAATGACTCCTGTTTTTTTCTGTTTTAATTGCCAAGAAAATTGGATCCAATTGACATAGCTTGAAAACTACAACATTGACGATTAATTTGTCACTATTCAATATAATCTCCGTCCTTTTCCACAGTTTTGGTCCACCTTTTAACTAGGGCATGTATTCCAGTGTGGTAAAACACGCGGTCTTGCTTCCTAAGCCATTGACGCACGGACGTTTTCACAGCCTCATCATCTTCAAAACGAATCCCACGATGAGCTTCCTTTAGTGGCCCGAACAGATGGAAGTCTGATGGTGCCAGGTCAGTGAGGTAAGACTTGCCATCCCAATTTCTCAATTTCTGCAGTGGCGTAACGGCTGGTGTGTGGTCTTGCATTGTCATGCAAAAGAAGAACGTCCGCCATAGTTTTTGTTGGGCGAACTCGGCGAAGACGTGCTTTCAGCATTTTGAGAGTTCTGGCGTATTGGACAGAATTTATTGTGCATCTCTGCTCCAAAAGTCAACCATAAGCACATCCTCTGCATCGCAAAACACTCTCGCCATAACTTTCCCTGCCGACCACTGAGTTCTGAATTTTTTTTTTCTTCGGTGACGTTGTGTGATGCCATTCCATTGACTGTCTCTTTGATTCAGGTTCAAAAAATGAACCCACATTTCGTCTCCAATAATAATATATTTTCCAGAAACTCCTCTCCCTCCAAATTGAAGCGCTGCAAGTGTTCGGAAGCCATTGTTTTCCTTGTTTCTTTGTTTTGGACGGTTAACATTCTTGCTACCCAACGTGAACAAACTTTTGAGTAACCCAGTTGTTGAATAATCGTCATCACACTGCCTTTACTGAGGGAGGTAATGCGACACAATTCACCTGTTATTACCCGGCGATCACAACGAATGATGTCATCGACTCGCTGAATGTTGCATGGAGTCACTGCAGTCACCGGCCTACCTTTTCGCTTTTCATCTGCCAATGGTGTTTGCCCTTCTGCTTCGTTACAGCGACGAACCCATCGTCTAACAGTGCTGACATCCACCGTTGCATCACCATACACACTTTTTAGCCTTTCGTGAATGCGAATTGGCGTTTCACCTTCCGCAGTCAAAAATTCAATCACAGAACGCTGTCTAATACGAATGTCGAGTGAGTGAGTGAGTGAGTGAGTATGTGGGGTTTTAGGGCCCGTCGACAGCAAGGTCATTTGGGCCCTAAATATAAGGTCCCACCGAATGTCGATGTCAGCCATTTTGCAAGAGAATGCAGTGCTGCCACCTGTTGACTTAGGAAGTTACTACTGTAGGGGATTGGAGAAGAAGGTGGGTGTGTAGTGTTTAACACCCGCTTTTACTACATATGGCACCGCAGGCGGTGACACTGATAATACATGAGATGAAGATGGAGCACCGGTGGAATGAGATGGCGGAGGAAACCGGAGGTCCCGGAGAAAACCCGCCCCAGCGCCGTGTTGTCCACCACAAATCTCACTTTGCGGTCACCTGGGATCGAACCGCCTTGTTGAGAGCAAAGCAGTCTAACCACTGAGCCACGGCGCGGCCCAGAAGGTTTGAGTGCTACCACCTGTTCACTTAGGAAGTTACTACTGCAGGCGATTGGAGAATAAGGTTTGAAGAATTGCACCAAATCAAAGTTTTCACATAACTTACTAATTTAAGGGAAAAAAGTAGGAGGCTCTGCTTTTTTACCTACGCTCGTAGAAGGACTCTAAGTTCAAACTTTGTTTTCTCCAATTTGTGATTGTTATTAACAACTAAACACTGATATCTGCTCGCAATGTATGCAACAGTAGCCATGGCATCCTGTATTCTGCTTTTCCCGGGAATTGCCCTTGAGTAACATTTGTATAAATAATTAGTAAGTTGTAAGAAATGGACAACATTTTACTATAAAAAGCCGTAGCTTTAAGCATTTCCTAGCTAAGCTTTGTACGTTAAAGTATTCATGTCCTGAACAATCAATGCAATGCTATATGTGTACATTGGAGAATAGAACAGTTTTTATCAGAACGTTTAGTAGTGGCGGTGTGAAAGTGACGCAGCGTCCGCCCACCAATTTTGGCAGACTGACAATGGACTTAACGACGGAAGCCCACATAAACAAATGAGTGTATAACCGCGCGCCGCTAGCCACTTGTTGGACTGCACAGCTGGACTGGTGATTGTGTTATAGCCCACAAATTATTGCTGCCGTTGGTCGTTAAGATGCGTCACTCAGGTCCTAGTGCAGGTGTACTCTTAATATAGCACCAAAAACACGTGCGCTGAAATCTTATCCCACATTCTCTCGTACGTGTATCATTTCCCAAATATTCCTTGTTCTTGGTTGGAATTTTCCAATTCCTCGTCCAAAGTTGATATTCTTCTTTTATCTCTTCGCCACACAAACATAATGCAATTTTAACAGCCACGTGATTAGAAAATTTGACTATCACCTAAAGTCTACCACATTCCCTTGCAACTACAATAAGATAATGTTTATCTTGAAGTAGATAGAGCAATACGTGTTTATACAAGAGTAGAGAAAGTCAGGTATATAAAACATTTAACTATCACTTAAAGTCTACTGTATTCCCTTGTAACTACAATAAGATAATGTTTATCTTGAAGTAGATAGAGCAATAAGTATTTGTACAAGAGTAGAGAAAGTCAGGTATATAAAACATTTAACTATCACTTAAAGTTTACTGTATTCCCTTGTAATTACAATAAGATAATGTTTATCTTGAAGTAGATAGAGCAATAAGTGTTTGTATATAAATGTACAATAAGATACAGACAACTCACTTCTAGGTGTCTAATGATTAGCTAATTGTACTCTTAGGCGTAGCTAAGTGCTAACAAACAAAATCTAGGTACATTATTGAAGCTGACTGCTTAACAAAGTTCACCCAGTGGCTTGTGAAAGTTCCGTTGCAGTGATAGTGCCCGGAACGAACCGTTTTCTGCGCAAAGCGGAACGAAATGTCTTGAACATGCTGTGTCAGTGATGGTTGTTTGGTGTGACCTCACACCTGCAGCCTTTCTTTCTCATCAGAACTATGGGTACATCAGGGACTGGATTTAATTACGAATCTGTGATACACTACCCCATGGTTCCCTTTTGCCTGATATGTTAACAAATACGAGTGTCGGCTGATAAATCCGGGGCCTCACTATAAAGAAACATTTTAATTGTCTATATTTCTCATCATAATCTCCAGAAAGGCTCATGCATTTGTTATATCGGTGTTCTAATGTAATTATACCATTTCTGTACTACGATTTGTCATGGTCGTTAAAACAGATGTTTACCGCATCAATTACCTCCTCGTTGCTGTGAAATCTTCGTCCTACAAGGCTTTTTTTGAGGTTTGGAACAGGTAGTAATCACTGGGTGCTAGATCTGGCGAATAGGGAGGATGTTCAAGCAATTCCAACTTTATTTCGCACATTTTTCCCACTACAACAACTGAACGATGTGCCAGGGCTTTTTTGTAAACAAACAATATTTTTTCTTCACCAAATTAGGTCTTTATCTTTTCAGCTCATCACTCAAACGTTGTAGTAAGCTTCCACAGTAGTCACCAGTGAATACTTCTACCTTTTTCCAAGTAATTAATAAAAATAACTACCTGTATATCCCGAAAACACTCGTCGTAACCTTGTTAGCTGACCAAATTCACTTTAACCTCTTTGGAGCTGATTCACTTGGCGCAATCAACTGTTTTGACTGTCATTTACTTTTTGGAGTGTAGTGATGTATCCAAGTTTCATCTATAGCAGTAAGTCGTCTCAAAAATTCACTGGGATATTTACGGTAGAGCTCCAAATTCTTAACGGAAACAGTTTTTCTTTGCAACTTTTGATCAGATGTCAACAAATGTGGTACAGACCTTGTTAAAGCCCAGAACATTACTTAAAATATTACCTGCGCGTTCTTTTGATATGTTTACAGCCTCTGCTATCTCAAACAACTTTAATCTGCGGTCTTCCAGTACTAAACGATGAATTTCTTCAATGATCTCTGGAGTTGTGACTTCCACAGAACGTCCAGAGTGAGGCTCATCACTAGTACTCGTACGTCCCATTTTAAACCCTACAACCAACCTTTTAATCATTGTATATGAAGTAATATATTTCTTCACAAGTCTTCCTTTTCGTCAAAATGGCTACTCCGAATATGACGTTGAAGCCTCGATCACCAAAGCTAGGAAAGGGAAACCTCTAATACAGCAAGCGTCTGATAAGTCTACCGCTACAACCTGCATCCCGTTTACCGGCAATCTATCCGGCAGAATCAGCAGCCTCGATTACCAAAGCTAGGAAAGGGAAACCTCTAATACAGCAAGCGTCTGATAAGTCTACCGCTACAACCTGCATCCCGTTTACCGGCAATCTGTCCGGCAGAATCAGCAGCCTCGATTACCAAAGCTAGGAAAGGGAAACCTCTAATACAGCAAGCGTCTGATAAGTCTACCGCTACAACCTGCATCCCGTTTACCGGCAATCTATCCGGCAGAATCAGCGGCCTCGATCACCAAAGCTAGGAAAGGGAAACCTCTAATACAGCAAGCGTCTTATAAGTCTACCGCTACAACCTGCATCCCGTTTACCGGCAATCTATCCGGCAGAATCAGCGGCCTCGATCACCAAAGCTAGGAAAGGGAAACCTCTAATACAGCAAGCGTCTGATAAGTCTACCGCTACAACCTGCATCCCGTTTACCGGCAATCTATCCGGCAGAATCAGTAGCCTCGATCACCAGAGCTAGGAAAGGGAAACCTGTAATACAACAAGCGTCAGATAAGCCTACCGCTACAGCCTACATCCCATTTACCGGCAACCTGTCCGGCAGAATCAGCAGAATTCTCGCCAAATACAACATCAAGACCATCCACAAACCAGCTCCGAAGATTAAACATCTGTTGAGACCAGTGAAAGACAAACTGGACTTCCAAGTTCCGGGAGTGTACCGCATTCCCTGTAATGTAGGACACCGTATATAGGACAAACCGGAAGGACCATCGCTACCAGAATAAACGAACATGAACGGAGCATTCGTTTAATGCAACCTGAGAAGTCTGGACTGACAGAGCATTGTTTTGATAACGACCATAGAGCCAATTTTCGGGAGACGACCATCTTGCCAATATGCAACAGTTAACGAGACCGGAGAGATAAGGAGGCTTTGGCGATTTTACTCTGAAAGGAGCACGCTTAATCGTTATGCTGGATTTCAGTTCAGCTCCTCATCTAATCTACAGTTTCCTCTACGACCGCAGCTTTTCAGTACGCATTGGGGAAAGCTTTCATCCCCACGTAATATTACCGCAGGTGTCCCATAGGGATCTATCTTGGCCCCGACTCTATTTAATATATAGATTTCTGATATTCCTGACTTAGCTCCGACTTCTTTAGCTCTTTACGCTGATGACACAGTACTATATTATTCTCACGTTAATCTCCAGCACGCTCAAGTAGTACAGCTCTCTTTAGATCACCTAACTCATTGGTTCAGCACTTGGCGGATCTCATTCAACCCTCAGAAAACCGAAGCTAAAATCTTCACTCTTTGCCGATATACTCCGCTTACTCCGTTGTGTCTCTACAGGAACAATGTCCCTTGGCTTCCCACTTCAACTATTGTTAAATACCTTGGAGTGCTTTTGGATTATCGACTGACCTGGCGTGCTCACATCGATCGTCTTATATCACTGGCCTCCGGGCGACTTTCAAAACTCTCACCTCTGTTGCGTCACCGTTCCAGCCTCGGCCTACAGTCTTCATTGTTACTCTACAAATCAGTCATTCGTCCGCTTATTACATATGCCTGCCAAGTGTGGGGGACCGCACACACACATGTCATCTGCGTCGTCTTCAGGTCATACAGAATCGCTTCATGCGCATCGCTACCAACGCTCCATGGTTCATCCGTAATCAGCAGCTACATCACGAGCTAGGACTGTTACCTCTTCACGACTACATTCGCAGGATCGCTCGTCGTTTCTTTTCCACGCTGCAAGAAGTTCCAGGAGCTGTGCATTATAACATCGGCGTCCGCACGCGCCAGCCCTCACGCTTGAAGAGGAGACTACCACAGGACCTGCTTCTAAGTGATACCTCTGATTCGAGTGATTCTAGTGCTTGATGTCTGTCTTACATATTCTTACATCTCAGAGAGTATTATTGGAGTTCTAACTTAATGTAGTTAGGGGGCAGCCTCTTAGCCTACCCCTGAGTGTTATTGTTCTTATTGTACTGTTACCTTCTTTTCGCTCTGATCTGTAAAGCATTGTACTGCTGATCGATCAATAAAAAATTATATATATATATATATATATAAGTTCATCTTTGGAAACCGGCCTTAAACATGGTAATCCGTCGATTTAAGAAACAAAGATCAATACAGCTTGATAATCAAGTTAAGGGCATGTATGACTGAAATTTCATGAAAATCGTGAAAATAACGACTTTTTTATTTTAATTCTATAAAATAATTTAGACATTCCCGAATGTGAAGAATGCATAATTTGCCTCCGAACGCCATTTTTAAATGCTTATTTAAATGTCGGTGGCCTTTAAACTCTGTCAGAGTCACGCCCTCTTTTGCCTACATCCACATTCTTTGTCTGTTTTCCGTTCTTAAATTTTCAATTCAAGAAAAGAAAAATAAGGCATTCAGACAAAATAGTTCCTAAAATGTTGCCAATATATCAGAGGCTGGCTTCTACAACATTACTAGAGAGGTGCAAAACAGGAAAAACACAGAATGCCAATGAACCTTTGCATCATGTCATATGGAATAAGTGCCCAAAGGAAGTTTTCATATCAAAACAAAAATTGGATCTTGCTGTTATTAAAAGCATCAGTGAGTGTAACATGGGTAGTCTTAAGTCATTGGAGCTGCACAAAAATATCAGAGGTGAAAGTGTAGTAGACTCAGCAAGGAAAACTTCAGTGCAGCGAGATCAGACTCGTATCCTGCAAAGCAAGAAGCGAAATTGTGCAGAAGAAAAGCAATATCTAAAGAAGAAAAAGGTGGAAAAAGCAGCTACAGAGGAGAGGAAAAAGAAATCTGAGGGTCCAACCTATCAGCCTGGCGGATTTTAATGTGAGTTATGCAATCAAATCTTTAATCGCTGTTTTCTCAATGTTCATATTTTCAGCATTTGTCTTCCTGTAAAATGCTCCTTGCGATGCAGTTTTTGTACTACATTCATGAAATTTCCTACACAGGTTCAGAGTATCATGAGGAATGGAAATTGCCCTAGGTTTTATTGTGAAATGTATATAAGCATATATTTTTAATTTTCAAACACAAAACTTACAGTTTTTTAGACAAAAAAAGAATATTTGTAAATTAAAATTTTTTTGTGACCTAAACTAAAGAAGACACAGAAAAACCCAGAGAAATTTCAAAAGGTATGTGTATTATGAACATAGGGTTAAAATATTAGACCAAAATTCAAAATATTTTGTCGCAAGGGACTTTTTTAGTGACGTAACAAAAAACATACAAAATTTATCATAATTTCTAAACTGCTGGAGAAAAATGGTTTAAATTTAGGTTGTAACATGTTTACATTATACTACACCTATGGTGTAAATTTGAAAAAGCTAGCATTATTAGTTCAGAATTTGAAAATTTCAGTCATACATACCCTTAAGTAGTTATGTTTCTTTGACACGATTTTCTATACTCACGCCATCTCCTGACCTGGCATTTAATTTACTGAAAACAGTCTTTTGTTCAGTAATGCGAATTTTGATAGTGTTTTGTCTTTGTTTATAGTTGTGTTATATCCAGTGTTTCGTTTGTGGTTATAATATTTTATAAATATCCTGATAATATAATAAATATCCCGATACGTTGATATCTAATCATCTTTTCACCTGGCGTCCGTATTTGTCGCCAGGATAACTTTAGGTCTTATTGTTTTTTTCTTTTTTACCATTAAGAGCTCTTAGAATATCTCAAGATTGTGTCATGGTTCAATTTAAAATTCAGAAGTTGATCTCCTCATCGCTGCAAGGACCCTGGAAGTACCCTAACTGCCAAAACCCTTGCAGTTGTTTGAATTAAAGGTAACGGCTAATATGCCACAATATATCCAGAGATATTGCTACGTCGTAAGTTTACTGCCGTTGTGCAAATGTTTGCTCAAGCGTTTCCTTGAAATAAGATCGAAGCGGAAGGACAAGTGTCCGTGAGGGAATTTGAAGAGGTGCCTCATTATCTGCAGCTCTGCAAACACTACACGATAACAAGGAGTTGGGTGTGTCCCCTCTCACAGATAACGAGTCTTGTTTGTTCGTACTTGATTTCTCTCGGTGCACTTATACCTTAGCAATGATCTGTGGACGCATTCAGCGAGGTCACAGGTTTGATTCCCGTAGCCGACCTACATAATCCGTGGTTCTATCTGGGGCTTTCCCAGGTTACAAGGGGCATGCTAATATTTCAAGAACATACCCCGAATTACCTGCGGATTAGCACAAAAGCAAAAACTATTTACATAAACCTGCAACAAGACAAGTGAGTACGCGTGCACTGACAGTGCATACGCGACGGGTTTGTAGCTAATGAGCTTAGAGTTACCAGACATCCGTCTCTCAGAATAAGAGAAAACCTCCAACGTTAAGTCATATCGGACGATGAATGAAATGATGTTCAAATGAGTACAGGGTACATAGAGCTTAGAGTTATCAGACATTCATCTTTAAGGATAAGACAAAACCTCCAACGTTAAGTCATATCGGACGATGAATGAAATGATGTTCCAATGAGTACAGAGTACACAGAGCTTAGCGTTACTAGACATTCATCTTTTAGGAAAAGAGAAAACCTCAGACGTTAAGTCATATCGGACGATGAATAAAATGATGTTCAAATGAGTACAGGGTACATAGAGCTTAGAGTTACCAGACATTCATCTTTCAGGATAAGAGAAAACCTCCAACGTTAAGTCATATCGGACGATGAATGAAATGATGTTCTAATGAGTAGAGGGTACATAGAGCTTAGAGTTATCAGACATTCATCTTTAAGGATAAGACAAAACCTCCAACGTTAAGTCATATCGGACGATAAATGAAATGATGTTCAAATGAGTGCAACACACATAGAGCTTAGAGTACCAAACATTCCTCTTTCAGGATAAGAGAAAACCTCCAACGTTAAGTCATATCGAACGATGAATGAAATGATGTTCAAATGAGTACAGGGTACATAGAGCTTAGAGTTACCAGACATTCATCTTTCAGGATAAGAGAAAACCTCCAACGTTAAGTCATACCGGACGATGAATGAAATGATGTTCAAATGAGAACAGGGTACATAGAGCTTAGAGCTACCAGACATTCGTCTCTCAGAATAAGAGGAAACCTCCAACGTTGTCATATCGGACGATGAATTAAATGATGTTCAAATGAGTACAGGGTACATAGAGCTTAGAGTTACCAGACATTCGTCTTTCAGAATAAGAGAAAACCTCCAACGTTAAGTCATATCAGACGATGTATGAAATGATGTTCAAATGAGTACAGGGTACATAGAGCTTAGAGTTACCAGACATTCATCTTTCAGGATAAGAGAAAACCTCCAACGTTAAGTCATATCGGACGATGTATGAAATGATGTTCAAATGAGTACAGGGTACATAGAGCTTAGAGTTACCAGACATTCATCTTTCAGGATAAGACAAAACCTCCAACGTTAAGTCATATCAGACGATGTATGAAATGATTTTCAAATAAGTACAGGGTACATAGAGCTTAGAGTTACCAGACATTCATCTTTCAGGATAAGAGAAAACCTTCAACGTTAAGTCATATCGGACGATGAATGAAATGATGTTCAAATGAGTACAGGGTACATAGAGCTTAGAGTTACCAGACATTCATCTTTCAGGATAAGAGAAAACCTCCAACGTTAAGTCATATCGGACGATGAATGAAATGATGTTCAAATGAGTACAGGGTACATAGAGCTTAGAGTTACCAGACATTCATCTTTCAGGATAAGAGAAAACCTCCAAAGTTAAGTCATATCGGACGATGAATGAAATGATGTTCAAATGAGTACAGGGTACATAGAGCTTAGAGCTACCAGACATTCGTCTCTCAGAATAAGAGGAAACCTCCAACGTTGTCATATCGGACGATGAATTAAATGATGTTCAAATGAGTACAGGGTACATAGAGCTTAGAGTTACCAGACATTCGTCTTTCAGAATAAGAGAAAACCTCCAACGTTAAGTCATATCAGACGATGTATGAAATGATGTTCAAATGAGTGCAGGGTACATAGAGCTTAGAGTTACCAGACATTCATCTTTCAGGATAAGAGAAAACCTCCAACGTTAAGTCATATCGGACGATGTATGAAATGATGTTCAAATGAGTACAGGGTACATAGAGCTTAGAGTTACCAGACATTCATCTTTCAGGATAAGACAAAACCTCCAACGTTAAGTCATATCAGACGATGTATGAAATGATTTTCAAATAAGTACAGGGTACATAGAGCTTAGAGTTACCAGACATTCATCTTTCAGGATAAGAGAAAACCTTCAACGTTAAGTCATATCGGACGATGAATGAAATGATGTTCAAATGAGTACAGGGTACATAGAGCTTAGAGTTACCAGACATTCATCTTTCAGAATAAGAGAAAACCTCCAAAGTTAAATCATATTAGACGATGAATGAAACGATGTTCAAATGAGTACAGGGTACATAGAACTTAGAGTTACCAGACATTCATCTTTCAGGATAAGAGAAAACCTCAAACGCTATGTCATATCGGACGATGAATGAAATGATGTTCAAATGAGTACAGGGTACATAGAGCTTAGAGTTACCAGACATTCGTCTCTCAGAATAAGAGAAAACCTCCAAAGTTAAATCATATTAGACGATGAATGAAACGATGTTCAAATGAGTACAGGGTACATAGAACTTAGAGTTACCAGACATTCATCTTTCAGGATAAGAGAAAACCTCAAACGCTAAGTCATATCGGACATTGAATGAAATGATGTTCAAATGAGTACAGGGTACATAGTGCTTAGAGTTACCAGACATTCATCTTTCAGGATAAGAGAAAACCTCCAAAGTTAAATCATATTAGACGATGAATGAAACGATGTTCAAATGAGTACAGGGTACATAGAGCTTAGAGTTACCAGACATTCATTTTTCAGGATAAGAGAAAACCTCCAACGTTAAGTCATATCGGACGATGAATGAAATGATGTTCAAATGAGTACAGGGTACATAGAGCTTAGAGTTACCAGACATTCGTCTCTCAGGATAAGAGAAAACCTCCAACGTTAAGTCATATCGGACGATGAATGAAATGATGTTCAAATGAGTACAGGGTACATAGAGCTTAGAGTTACCAGACATTCATCTTTCAGGATAAGAGAAAACCTGCAACGTTAAGTCATATCGGACGATGAATGAAATGATGTTCAAATGAGTACAGGGTACATAGAGCTTAGAGTTACCAGACATTCATCTTTCAGGATAAGAGAAAACCTCCAACGTTAAGTCATATCGGACGATGAATGAAATGATGTTCAAATGAGTACAGGGTACATAGAGCTTAGAGTTACCAGACATTCATCTTTCAGGATAAGAGAAAACCTGCAACGTTAAGTCATATCGGACGATGAATGAAATGATGTTCAAATGAGTACAGGGTACATAGAGCTTAGAGTTACCAGACATTCATCTTTCAGGATAAGAGAAAACCTCCAACGTTAAGTCATATCGGACCATGAATGAAATGATGTTCAAATGAGTACAGGGTTCATAGAGCTTAGAGTTACCAGACATTCATCTTTCAGGATAAGAGAAAACCTCCAACGTTAAGTCATATCGGACGATGAATGAAATGATGTTCAAATGAGTACAGGGTACATAGAGCTTAGAGTTACCAGACATTCATCTTTCAGGATAAGAGAAAACCTCCAACGTTGTCATATCGGACCATGAATGAAATGATGTTCAAATGAGTACAGGGTACATAGAGCTTAGAGTTACCAGACATTCATCTTTCAGGATAAGGGAAAACCTCCAACGTTAAGTCATATCGGACGGTGAATGAAATGATGTTCAAATGAGTACAGGGTACATAGAGCTTAGAGTTACCAGACATTCATCTTTCAGGATGAGAGAAAACCTCCAACGTTAAGTCATACCGGACGATGAATGAAATGATGTTCAAATGAGTACAGGGTACATGGAGCTTAGAGTTACCAGACGTTCATCTTTCAGGATAAGAGAAGACCTCCAACGTTAAGTCACATCAGACGATGAATGAAATAATGTTCAAATGAGTACAGGGTACATAGAACTTAGAGCTACAAGACATTCATCTTTCAGGATAAGGGAGAACCTCCAACGTTAAGTCATATCAGACGATGAATGAAATGATGTTCAAATGGGTACAGGGTACATAGAGCTTAGAGTTACCAGACATTCATCTTTCAGGATAAGAGAAAACCTCCAACGTTAAGTCATATTGGACGATGAATGAAATGATGTACAAATGAGTACAGTGTACATAGAGCTTAGAGTTACCAGACATTCCTCTTTCAGGATAAGAGAAAACCTCCAAAGTTAAGCCATATCAGACGATGTATGAAATGATGTTCAAATGAGTACAGGGTATATAGAGCTTAGAGTTACCAGACATTCCTCTTTCAGGATAAGAGGAAACCTCCAAAGTTAAGCCATATCAGACGATGTATGAAATGATTTTCAAAGGAGTACAGGGTACATAGAGCTTAAAGTTACCAGACATTTATCTTTCAGGATAAGAGAAACCTCCAACGTTAAGCCATATCGGACGATGAATGAAATGATGTTCAAATGAGTACAGGGTACATAGAGCTTAAAATTACTGGACATTCATCTTTCAGGATAAGAGAAAACCTCCAACGTTAAGTCATATCGGACGATGAATGAAATGATGTCTAAATGAGTACAGGATACATAGAGCTTAGAGTTACCAGACATTCATCTTTCAGGATAAGAGAAAACCTCCAACGTTAAGTCATATCGGACGATGAATGAACTGATGTTCAAATGAGTACAGTGTACATAGAGCTTAGTGTTACCGGACGTTCATCTTTCAGGATAAGAGAAAACCTCCAACGTTAAGTCATATCGGACGATGAATGAAATGATCTTTAAATGAGTACAGGGTCCATAGAGCTTAGAGTTACCAGACAGTCATATTTCACGATAAGAGAAAACCTCCAACGTTAAGTCATATCGGACGATGAATGAAATTATTTCAAATGAGTACAGGGTACATAGAGCTTAGCGTTACCAGACATTCACCTTTCGGTATATGGGAAAATACCGTAAAAATTTATTCAGATAAATCAGCCTACCCGAGATTAGAGCTCGGGACTTCCCGAAGGCGTGATAGCCAAGCTACTATCTACGCTACCGAGGCGGGCAAACATTGACTTCTAGATGACAGTAGGAGATTGTGAGACAAGATCACGTTGATGCTACTGTAACACGAAGCGGACCTTGGGAGTCAGCATTTCGGCTGATCAAAGTGCGCCACAAAGGCTGGCTGGCTAGGTCAGCATGTCAACCGGAAATGAAGTCTCCTTCACATGAATGAGATTTGCACTTGAATGGTCCCGACATCCAAGGATCTTTAGGTCGAGACCCGATACTCCCTTTCACTTGTTTGTTTACGTAAACAACCGTCTTGACGTTGAATTGAGCTCAAGGTAAGAAGAATTACGTAAACATTTGACAAACGATTTGAAACTGTATTACTGTTCCGTGAATGGCTTCATATCATCCGTTACTCCCGGGCCTTTCCCATATCAGGGCTCCGTCTCATATTTTCCATAGTTGTCTATCACAATATTGGTTAAAATCTTCTCTGTTGAAAAAAAAAATAAAAGGATTGCAAAATTCACTTACCTATGTATAGCAGGGAATATCCTTAAAATTGCGTCTCTCAGTTAATGGGCAGGGAAGCCTCATTATTACAGACCAATTGGGGCTTACAGTTACTCCAAAAGGTATTGGTCCAATGCGTGAGTTTATGTTTAAGGATGTATGGATAGTGGAAAATGATCAGCATAAGTACAACAGGGACACTGTCTTACTTGTTGATTAGTGAAAAAGAGAATACAATAAAGAATCACATGGTGTCTATTCATATAAAGTGGAAATTAATTGTTCTTTCACACTAGCCGTGTGTAGTACTGTAATGTGTAGTGTTTAACGCCCGCTTTTACTACATACGACACCGCAGGCGATGGCACTGATGATACATGAGATGAAGATGGAGCACCGGTGGAATGAGATGGCGGGTGAAACCGGAGATCCCGGAGAAAACCCGCCCCAGCGCCGTGTTGTCCACCACAAATCTCTTTTTGCGGTCGCCTGGGATCGAACCCAGGCCGCCTTGGTGAGAGCCAAGCGGTGTAACCACTGAGCCACGGCGCGGCCTTAGCCGTGTGTAGGATGCACTATGAAAGGCCAGACTGAAGAATTCAATACCATAGCCGGGATTTGAACTACGGATCTGTTGGTCTCCGTCCAGCCGCTCTAGACCATTGAGCTGCTATGGCCAACGTGCCGACACTACATTAAATTCTCCAACAGACTCGTGTTTTTTCCCGGTAAACCGCTAGGAGTTCTCATAAACACATGAGACAACTACCTTAATGACGACTTACTATGCTATAAGTACTTTAAGGTCCAGGCTTTATAGTAAACCACTAGGAGTTCTCATAAACACATGAGACAACTACCTTAATGACGACTTACTATGCTATAAGTACTTTAAGGTCCAGGCTTTATAGTAAACCACTAGGAGTTCTCATAAACACATGAGACAACTACCTTAATGACGACTTACTCTGCTGTAAGAACTTTGAGGTCCGGGCTTTATAGTAAACCTCTGGTAGTTCTCATAAACACATGAGACAACTACCTTAATGGCGACTTACTATGCTGTAAGTACTTTAAGGCCCGGACTTTATAGTAAACCACTAGGAGTTCTCATAAACACATGAGACAACTACCTTAATGACGACTTACTATGCTGTAAGTACTTTAAGGCCCGGGCTTTATAGTAAACCACTAGGAGTTCTCATAAACACAAGAGACAACTACCTTAATGACGACTTACTATGCTATAAGTGCTTTAAGGCCGGGGCTTTATAGTAAACCACTAGGAGTTCTCATAAACACATGAGACAACTACCTTAATGACGACTTACTATGCTGTAAGTAGTTTAAGGTCCGGGCTTTATAGTAAACCACTAGGAGTTCTCATAAACACATGAGACAACTACCTTAATGACGACTTACTATGCTATAAGTACTTTAAGGCCCGGGCTTTACAGTAAACCACTAGGAGTTCTCATAAACACATGAGACAACTACCTTAATGACGACTTACTATGCTGTAAGTACTTTAAGGCCCGGGCTTTATAGTAAACTACTAGGAGTTCTCATAAACACATGAGACAACTACCTTAATGGCGACTTACTATGCTGTAAGTACTTTAAGGCCCGGGCTTTGTAGTAAACCACTAGGAGTTCTCATAAACGCATGAGACATCTACCTTAATGACGACTTACTATGCTGTAAGTACTTTAAGGCCCGGGCTTTATAGTAAACCACTAGGAGTTCTCATAAACGCATGAGACATCTACCTTAATGACGACTTACTATGCTGTAAGTACTTTAAGGCCCGGGCTTTGTAGTAAACTACTAGGAGTTCTCATAAACACATGAGACATCTACCTTAATGGCGACTTACTATGCTGTAAGTACTTTAAGGCCCGGGTTTTGTAGTAAACTACTAGGAGTTCTCATAAACACATGAGACAACTACCTTAATGACGACTTACTATGCTGTAAGTAGTTTAAGGTCCGGGCTTTATAGTAAACCACTAGGAGTTCTCATAAACACATGAGACAACTACCTTAATGACGACTTACTATGCTATAAGTACTTTAAGGCCCGGGCTTTACAGTAAACCACTAGGAGTTCTCATAAACACATGAGACAACTACCTTAATGACGACTTACTATGCTGTAAGTACTTTAAGGCCCGGGCTTTATAGTAAACTACTAGGAGTTCTCATAAACACACGAGACAACTACCTTAATGGCGACTTACTATGCTGTAAGTACTTTAAGGCCCGGGCTTTGTAGTAAACCACTAGGAGTTCTCATAAACGCATGAGACATCTACCTTAATGACGACTTACTATGCTGTAAGTACTTTAAGGCCCGGGCTTTATAGTAAACCTCTAGGAGTTCTCATAAACGCATGAGACATCTACCTTAATGACGACTTACTATGCTGTAAGTACTTTAAGGCCCGGGCTTTGTAGTAAACTACTAGGAGTTCTCATAAACACATGAGACATCTACCTTAATGGCGACTTACTATGCTGTAAGTACTTTAAGGCCCGGGCTTTGTAGTAAACTACTAGGAGTTCTCATAAACACATGAGACATCTACCTTAATGACGACTTACTATGCTGTAAGTACTTTAAGGCCCGGGCTTTGTAGTAAACTACTAGGAGTTCTCATAAACACATGAGACATCTACCTTAATGACGACTTACTATGCTGTAAGTACTTTAAGGCCCGGGCTTTGTAGTAAACCACTAGGAGTTCTCATAAACACATGAGACAACTACCTTAATGGCGACTTACTATGCTGTAAGTACTTTAAGGCCCGGGCTTTGTAGTAAACCACTAGGAGTTTTCATAAACGCATGAGACATCTACCTTAATGACGACTTACTATGCTGTAAGTACTTTAAGGCCCGGGCTTTATAGTAAACCACTAGGAGTTCTCATAAACGCATGAGACATCTACCTTAATGACGACTTACTATGCTGTAAGTACTTTAAGGCCCGGGCTTTGTAGTAAACTACTAGGAGTTCTCATAAACACATGAGACATCTACCTTAATGACGACTTACTATGCTGTAAGTACTTTAAGGCCCGGGCTTTATAGTAAACCACTAGGAGTTCTCATAAACACATGAGACATCTACCTTAATGACGACTTACTATGCTGTAGGTACTTTAAGGCCCGGGCTTTATGAGGACTACTAGTGGTTTACCGGGAAAAACACGAGTCAGTTGGAGAATTTAATGTCATGTTGGCACGTTGGCCATAGTAGCTCAATGGTCTAGAGGGGCTGGACGGAGACCAGAAGATCCGTAGTTCAAATCCCGGCTATGACATTGAATTTTTCTGCCTGGCTCTACTCTTTTATAGTGCGTCCTACACACGCCTAGGGTGAAAGAACAATTAATTTCCATTAATTGTACCTAATAGTGGTACGCTCTTTTGCGCCTGATATAGACTTACAATGTTTTCAGGATATCCCTGTAATATTGCCCAGTTACTGATGTGTGTGCAGGTACAACATGCTGATAAACCATTCCATGAATATCAAAGAATGAGATGACCATAACTTTCCCAGCAGAAGCAACCACTTTTGCTGTTTTGGGGGTTGGTGATGAAGGAGATTTCCACACTGAGCTTTTCTGTTTGCTCTCAGGATCAAAATGATGTAGCCAAATTTCACCAGCAGTGATTACGTTTGAAAGAAACTCCGGATCTTCCTCCAACATCAACTTTAACTGTATTTTACCTCCATTACAGCGGTAGGCGATACTGAACATGTCTGAACTTGCCTGGTTCTCACAGGCGGGAACCAGGAGTACCAACAATGAAACTACTACGGCGTGTTTGTCTCACATTAAGCTAACAAGATATAAGATTGAATTTTGGTGCACAAATTTATGACCGTAGAAAAATTATGATCGTTCTTTGTTGAACAGCCCTCGTAGATTTTTCCATGACGTCATTAGCGCATTGTGACACGTCTGTAAGGCAGATGCCTAGCTGGCTAAACCCCTTTTTGTATATTCAATGTGCAGCAGTAAGAAATTTCTCTTCCCCGAAAACTTCACGTTGAAACCAACAAATGCAAAAGCTATTGCCACAAATTACAAGCAGAAGAAATTGGCTAAAAAGGCAGTTTTAGGTACTAATAAGCAGGATAGGCACAAACGTATGAAGTAGGCATTTATAGGCAATACAAAACTAAGAAATTAGGCTAATAGTTGCAGAAAGCGCGCTTATAACTTAAAAGCCTACGTTTCTGAACAAAGGAATAAAATAGACAAATAGGATAAAATCCGCCCCGTACTTATAACTTAACTATTCCTAATTTCGGTATCAGTGACCCTAGCCTAGCTTTCAGGTAATGGGACAAATGACAGTTACTTGTGCAAAAGTCGACTAATAACTCGGACAGTTGAAGGTTGCTCTACACATTCCGTCCTAACAGGGAGGATTTGACGCGTACTTAGATAGCAAATCCAAGCAATATGGAACGCTATACGAACGCCGAAATGACGAATATGCTTTTGATGGATGGAAGAGCTGAAAGGAGTTCAACGAATGCACGATTAATTTAGTTTAATTAAAAATATAAATTATAATAATAGTTATATCAATGTTAACTTCAGAGCATTTCGTTATGATCTTAATTGTACAATACTTTCAACCACTTAATATCAACAGCTTTCTTTTCAGTTACAAATGCTTTATTTAGTGTTATCAAACACGCTCGTCTCATTGTATAAGCCATTTAGTTTTGGTTAATTTATCTACAATTCCCTGATGTTGTTTTCTGTTCTGTTTATCATTTAATGCTTCCAACCTCAACCTCACTAACATTAACTTCCCTCTAAAAGGTATAAGTTGCATATGTCCATCAGCTTATTGGTCGTCATGGACTGCTATAATAGAATTTTGGAATACGTTCAACACTCACAAGCAATAATGAAGCAATAGCATCTTTATTGCGGTTTTATAAGCTAAAGAAAATTTTAATAGTAGCAAACTACTGCGAAGTATGTCGGTATGTTTACAAACAGTTACAGCACGCGGCACGGCGTGTGACCTATACCTGCTAAATCCGACAGCGTGAGGCACGCGTAGTTGTTCCTGTCAGTGCCTAATCCACGCACTTTTTATGCGACACTATTGGCGGTAAAAACTATCTACTGTCCTCCACAGGAGAGATAGTCTCCGACGGCTGAAGCCCAGGGAAGTTGGCGAAGGTTTCCACACCCTCCCTGGACAGGTTTATGACACCCCATGTCAGTTCAGTTATAGACCATTCTAAACAATCTGACGGCTTCTACTTTTGTGAATGAATTTTCTCGATTTTAGTATAGAGAGTGAATAGGGCACATTTTTTTTTTTTTTTTTTTTTTTTAAAGGCTCTGCCCCTTGTGTGAGGTTCCTTGCCACACACACTCGCTGCCCTTGTCCCACAGCACATTCCTTACAGGGACAATCTTTGCGTTGCTATACTATATATGTAATTAATTAGAGCCAACTGAAAAATTCAATGCCACGGCCGGGATTTGAACCACGAATCTCCTGGTTTCCGTCCAGTTGCTCTAACCCCTTGAGCTACCATGGCCAACATGCCGACGTGCCATTAAACTCTCCAAATGAATCTATCGATATGTGACACATAGACGCTGAGCAACTACTTCTATATGTTCATTCTGAGACGTTCTGAAACATTCTGTATGATTTTATTAGTTGCCTTGGACCAAAGCAACGCTTGTCGGTAGTACAGAAGGTTTTCAGAGGGTCGAGATGTGAACCGACTCTATATTACGCTAACAGTTCACGAGGTGTGGGCCAAGGGACGAATGAGTGGAGAGGGGGAGCTTATAGTGTGAACAGTCGTGTAATGCACGAAGGGCCTACGTGTGACTGTACAATAGAAAGAGTACTGAAGGGTAGCTTTAGTTCTTTAAGTCATTATTGTCCCTTTTTTACTGAAAATTATTATTTGGAGCTTCCCTCACTTTGAAAGTCACGCCTTGCTACTGGACCTACGTGACTGTACAATAGAAAGAGTACTAAAGAGTAGCCTTAGTTCTTTGAGTCATTATTCTCTCTTATTCTAATGAAAATTATTATTTGGAGCTTCCCTCGCTTTGAAAGTCACGTCTCGCTACTGGACCTACGTGTGACTGTACAATAGAAAGAGTACTGAAGGATAGCCTTAGTTCTTTGAGCCATTACTCTCTCTTATTTTAATGAAAATTATTATTTGGAGCTTCCCTCGCTTTGAAAGTTACACCTCGCCACTGGACCTACGTGTGACTGTACAATAGAGAGAGTACTGAAGAGTAGCCTTAGTTCTTTGAGTCATTATTCTCTCTTATTTTAATGAAAATTATTATTTGGTGCTTCCCTCGCTTTGAAAGTTACACATCGCTACTGGACCTACGTGTGACTGTACAATAGAAACAGTACTGAAGAGTAGCCTTAGTTCTTTGAGTCATTATTCTCTCTTATTTTAATGAAAATTATTATTTGGAGCTTCCCTCACTTTGAACGTCACGCCTCGCTACTGGATCTACGTGTGCCTGTAGAATAGAAAGATTACTGAAGAGTAGCCTTAGTTCTTTGAGTCATTATTCTCTCTTATTTTAATGGAAATTATTATTTGAAGCTTCCCTCGCTTTGAAAGTCACGCCTCGTCACTGGACCTACGAGTGACTGTACAATGGAAAGAGTACTGAAGAGTGGCCTTAGTTCTTTGGGTCATTATTCTCTCTTATTTTAAT
>CM060957.1:22500228-22665145 GCA_030765055.1 Mantis religiosa
GGATAAGAGAAAACTTCCAACGTTAAGTCAGATCGGACGATGAATGAAATGATGTTCAAATGAGTACAGGGTACATAGAGCTTACAGTTATCAGACATTCATCTTTCAGGATAAGGGAAAACTTCCAACGTCAAGTCATACCGGACGATGAATGAAATGATGTTCAAATGAGTACAGGGTACATAGAGCTTACAGTTATCAGACATTCATCTTTCAGGATAAGAGAAAACTTCCAACGTTAAGTCATATCGGACGATGAATGAAATGATGTTCAAATGAGTACAGGGTACATAGAGCTTACAGTTATCAGACATTCATCTTTCAGGATAAGGGAAAACTTCCAACGTCAAGTCATACCGGACGATGAATGAAATGATGTTCAAATGAGTACAGGGTACATAGAGCTTACAGTTATCAGACATTCATCTTTCAGGATAAGGGAAAACTTCCAACGTCAAGTCATACCGGACGATGAATGAAATGATGTTCAAGTGAGTACAGGGTACATAGAGCTTAGAGTTACCAGACATTCATCTTTCAGGATAAGAGAAAACCTCCAACGTTAAGTCATATCGGACCATTAATGAGATGATGTTCAAATTAGTACAGGTTAAATGGAGTTTAGAGTTAGCCGACACGCATCTTTCAGGATAAGGGAAAACGAGGATTAAAGGCTTATCCATATAAGTCAGCCTGACCGAGATTCAAACTCAGGACCTGTTGAACGTGAAGCAGACAGGATATCAGTATGCTATAGCGGTGGGCTTATTTCTTTCTTGGTATATATAAAATGAAACTTTTCTTTGTTTTTTGCTGGTTAAACAGACGGAGAGATTCTTCTTTTTCTTCTTCTTCTTCCTCTTCTTCTTTGTCTTCTGGTTCTTATTAATTGTATATCCGATTATTGTTTCGAAGGCAACGCTTCTCCAGCCTTTTATAATTATAAAGTAAAAACAGAGTTACGTTTTTAAAATTTGTTACTCCAGACTATGAGTATGGCCTCGTACTGTCCAGGAGATGTAAAACGAGAAAAAAGTGATATGTTTACAGGATGTGACGTCAGAGAGAACAAGTTAAGATTTGCTGAGCTATTAAAACCGTCTTCTCCTTGAGGGTATGCTAATATTCTAGTACAGGTTTTCTCCCACAGTAGCTCTGGCATGGGATAATGAATTCGAGTTCCCTTATTACTTGCAATGGCATCTTTTCGCCGGTGACCTCGCCACGGGGGAACATATAAAACAAGGCAACTTTAAAGGGAAACAAGTGACTTACGGCCAGTAGACGTTCACTTGTTTTACCGAGCACCTGCTTCGCTGAGATTGTTAGGTCTCCTGGAACTACTCAAATTGAATAAATGTACCAAGTGTGGCATTCACAGTGTGGCACGTTGGCCATAGCTTCAGATACTTCAATTTTTACCCTTAAGTTCCTCCCCCCTCCAAACGCAATGGTTCTTACTTAGTGAAGTAGATTTATATGTATTCTAATTATACGACAATATCTGTCATTTTAACTTGCTGTGGAGTCATTTATGAAATTTGGAATAAATGTAGAACTATTTCGTCTAGGGAACCACAAAATAGTTTGTGTTTTTAACGAATTTGTTGCAGTATATGTTGCGATGTTTGTCATTTTGTTATAGTACATTTATAGTGCATTTTAAGAGCGATTTTACTAAAATTGTGTATTTCTAAGTGTTTACTTAGCAAATTTTTATTGCCTACTTAAGTACCCATTTTGCCCATTTTTAGTGCCCTTTTGCCTGTCTATTTAACACATTTTCGGTGCCTATAAATCAGCTCCCTAGTTATGACAAATGCATTAGCCTTTCTGAAGATTAACTTGAGAAATAGACCTTTTGTGAGGCCAATAATATTATTCTCAATTAGAATTGAGAAAAACCTATCAGAGGAATTCTTAGTTACAAAAGGTTGGTTGTAGTTTATCAGCAAATATTTTTTAATAAATTTATGAAAGAAACGTTACAAAAATGTAAAACTAAATGCAGTTTTATACGAATTCCCATGGATAATGTTACATTTTATTATTTTATTTCGCAGATGTCCAGTAACAGTAGGCAACAAAAACTAATTTTTGAACGTTTCGAGCACTTCATGAAGCAATTCCTACTAATTTTTAGTTGAGAAAAACAAATATGACAATGAAAAATATTTATTAGCTCTAGTTTCTATGATATACACAAGGTGGAACTATTACATATTAACGGAGTAGGGAAAAGGATAAATTTTAATTACATACATGCTAACAACAATGAAAATGCATTTAAACTGGTAATCACATGCTAAGAGTTCTAAATTGCTGGAAAAATACTTCGCAGATAGTCGTGTCTGAAGAGAATCATGACTTCGTCGTCATTTAGCTTGCCTCTTGTGATGGAGTTCCGCAGAATCCCTATACAAGGACCAAGCATTACTTCATTCCAACGGCCCTGATATCTTTGTTCCATAACAGAAATGTCCTGATGGAATCTCTCACCATGTCCATCACTAACAGCTCCACAACTAGGAGGGAAAAAGTCTAGGTGGAAGTGGAGAAAATGGATCTTAAGGGACATGTTGTATCCAAGGTTACGGTATTTTTACAGGAGCACTGTCACCAAATGCTTGTAGTTGTCATCTCTTTTGTTGCCTAAAAATCCATGAACAACACCCTTGAAGGTTTCCCAAGCTTCCGTTTCTTTCCGCTCCAAAACTTGGTCAAATGCAGGATCCTGTACAAGTTCTCTTATTTGTGGTCCGACAAAACTGCCTTCGTTAACTTTTGCATCACTTAATTTCCAAAATTTCTCTCAGATTCTGTTTTTTTTTTATTTGACAGGTGTGCCAAATCCCCCCCAAAAAATCCCACGAATTAAAAATCTTCACTATAAAATATAAAATGGCACTTTACCTTCAAAACAAGAGCTAATCTATCATTTTTATGGTGATTTTTGGATTCATCAGATGGAAATACATGTAAATTCAGTATTTTTAAGCCAGAAACATTTTCATTGTAGCCCAGTGTAATTAGAACTACCTTCGCAAAATTATGGAGCATAAATTTGGAAATTGAAGGGGTAGTAGAAATTTAAATGGATAGTTTCAGAAGATCCAATAGATACTTTAAATTAGAGAAAATCTCTAACAAGAAAAATTATGAAAGTTTAAATTTATGTATCTACACAGAATGCCTGAGATAAGATTACAACCTGCAAGAGCAAGACGTGGTCGACCTAGACTTAAATGGAGATGTTGGGCAATAATGGTTCAAATTTGTCAATTTAAAGTCAATAATTAAACATATGACTATCGTTTCAAACCTTGAAACAATTTCTGTAAACGCCTTTTTACATTTACGCTAAACAGACAGAAAAGTAGCTGATAAATGTGAAGATATTCCAGAACCACTCCTACCAGTGCCTCACCTGAGAAGTGAACTCATTTCCTCTGCCAGGTGGAAAGAAGCCAACAGAATATAAAATACCATACCTGGCGTTAACCTGTCTCACCTGGTGACAAAACACTACTTTCACAACGAAATTATTACTTACGAGTTCCAATGGAAATATTTGGTGCCTTGAAATAGGGAATATACTTACAACAGAAGTGATAGTCAAATGTTTTATATACATGAATTTCTCTACTTTTGTACAAACACTTATTGCTCTATCTACTTCAAGATAAACATTATCTTATTGAAGTTACAAGGGAATACAGTAGACTTTAAGTGATAGTCAAATGTTTTATATACATGACCTTCTCTACTCTTGTACAAACACTTATTGCTCTATCTACTTCAAGATAAACATTATCTTATTGTAGTTACAAGGGAATACAGTAGACTTTAAGTGATAGTCAAATGTTTTATATACATGACTTTCTCTACTCTTGTACAAACACTTATTGCTCTATCTACTTCAAGATAAATATTATCTTATTGTAGTTACAAGGGAATACAGTAGACTTTAAGTGATAGTCAAATCTTTTCTATACATGACTTTCTCTACTCTTGTACAAACACTTATTGCTCTATCTACTTCAAGATAAACATTATCTTATTGTAGTTATAAGGGAATACAGTAGACTTTAAGTGATAGTCAAATGGTTTATATACATGACTTTCTCTACTCTTGTACAAACACTTATTGCTGTATCTACTTCAAGATAAACATTATCTTATTGTAGTTACAAGGGAATACAGTAGACTTTAAGTGATAATCAAATGTTTTATATACATGACTTTCTCTACTCTTGTACAAACACTTATTGCTGTATCTACTTCAAAATAAACATTATCTTATTGTAGTTATAAGGGAATACAGTAGACTTTAAGTGATAGTCAAATGTTTTATATACATGACTTTCTCTACTCTTGTACAAACACTTATTGCTCTATCTACTTCAAGATAAACATTATCTTATTGTAGTTCCAGGGGAATACAGTAGACTTTAAGTGATAATCAAATGTTTTATATACATGACTTTCACTACTCTTGTACAAACACCTATTGCTCTATCTACTTCAAGATAAACATTATCTTATTGTAGTTACAAGGGAATACAGTAGATTTTAAGTGACAGTCAATTGTTTTATATACATGACTTTCTCTACTCTTGTACAAACACTTATTGCTCTATCTACTTCAAGATAAACATTATCTTATTGTAGTTCCAGGGGAATACAGTAGACTTTAAGTGATAGTCAAATGTTTTATATACATGACTTTCTCTACTCTTGTACAAACACTTATTGCTCTATCTACTTCAAGATAAACATTATCTTATTGTAGTTACAAGGGAATACAGTACACTTTAAGTGATAGTCAAATGTTTTATATACATGACTTTCTCTACTCTTGTACAAAAACTTACTGCTCTATCTACTTCAAGATAAACATTATCTTATTGTAGTTACAAGGGAATACAGTAGACTTTAAGTGATAGTCAAATGTTTCATATACATGACTTTCTCTACTCTTGTACAAACACTTATTGCTCTATCTACTTCAAAATAAACATTATCTTATTGTAGTTCCAGGGGAATACAGTAGACTTTAAGTGATAGTCAAATGTTTTATATACATGACTTTCTCTACTCTTGTACAAACACTTATTGCTCTATCTACTTCAAGATAAACATTATCTTATTGTAGTTACAAGGGAATACAGTACACTTTAAGTGATAGTCAAATGTTTTATATACATGACTTTCTCTACTCTTGTACAAACACTTATTGCTCTGTCTACTTCAAGATAAACATTATCTTATTGTAGTTACAAGGGAATACAGTAGACTTTAAGTGATAGTCAAATGTTTTATATACACGACTTTCTCTACTCTTGTACAAACACTTATTGCTCTATCTACTTCAAGATAAACATTATCTTATTGTAGTTACAAGGGAATACAGTAGAATTTAAGTCATAGTCAAATGTTTTATATACATGACTTTCTCTACTCTTGTACAAATACTTATTGCTCTATCTACTTCAAGATAAACATTATCTTATTGTGGTTACAAGGGAATACAGTAGACTTTAAGTGATAGACAAATGTTTTATATACATGACTTTCTCTACTCTTGTACAAAAACTTATTGCTCTATCTACTTCAAGATAAACATTATCTTATTGTAGTTACAAGGCAATACAGTGATAGTCAAATGTTTTATATACATGACTTTCTCTACTCTTGTACAAACACTTATTGCTCTATCTACTTCAAGATAAATATTATCTTATTGTAGTTACAAGGGAATACAGTAGACTTTAAGTGATAGTCAAATGTTTTATATACATGACTTTCTCTACCCTTGTACAATCACTTATTGCTCTATCTACTTCAAGATAAACATTATATTACTGTAGTTACAAGGGAATACAGTAGACTTTAAGTGATGGTCATATGTTTTATATACATGACTTTCTCTACTCTTGTACAAACACTCATTGTTCTATCTACTTCAAGATAAACATTCTCTTATTGTAGTTACAGGGGAATACCGTAGACTTTAAGTGATAGTCAAATGTTTTATATACATGACTATCTCTATTCTTGTACAAACACTTATTGCTCTATCTACTTCAAGAGAAACATTATCTTATTGTTGTTACAAGGGAATACAGTAGAGTTTAAGTGATAGTCAAATGTTTTATATACATGACTTTCTCTACTCTTGTACAAACACTTATTGCTCTATCTACTTCAAGATAAACATTATCTTATTGTAGTTACAAGGGAATACAGTAGAGTTTAAGTGATAGTCAAATGTTTTATATACATGACTTTCTCTACTCTTGTACAAATACTTATTGCTCTATCTACTTCAAGATAAACATTATCTTATTGTAGTTACAAGGGAATACAGTGATAGTCAAATGTTTTATATACATGACTTTCTCTACTCTTGTACAAACACTTATTGCTCTATGTCCTTCAAGAGAAGCATTATCTTATTGTAGTTACAAGGAAATACAGTAGACTTTAAGTGATAGTCAAATGTTTTATATACATGACTTTCTCTACTCTTGTACAAACACTTATTGCTCTATCTACTTCAAGATAAACATTATCTTATTGTAGTTACAAGGGAATACAGTAGACTTTAAGTGATAGTCAAATGTTTTATATACATGACTTTCTCTACTCTTGTACAAACACTTATTGCTCTATTTACTTCAAGATAAACATTATCTTATTGTAGTTACAAGGGAATACAGTAGACTTTAAGATATAGTCAAATGTTTTATATACATGACTTTCTCTACCCTTGTACAAACACTTATTGCTCTATCTACTTCAAGATAAACATTATCTTATTGTAGTTACAAGAGAATGCAGTGGACTTTAAGTGATAGTCAAATGTTTTATATACATGACTTTCTCTACCCTTGTACAATCACTTATTGCTCTATCTACTTCAAGATAAACATTATATTACTGTAGTTACAAGGGAATACAGTAGACTTTAAGTGATAGTCAAATGTTTTATATACATGACTTTCTCTACTCTTGTACAAACACTTATTGCTCTATCTACTTCAAGATAAATATTATCTTATTGTAGTTACAAGGGAATACAGTAGACTTTAAGTGATAGTCAAATCTTTTCTATACATGACTTTCTCTACTCTTGTACAAGCACTTATTGCTCTATCTACTTCAAGATAAACATTATCTTATTGTAGTTATAAGGGAATACAGTAGACTTTAAGTGATAGTCAAATGTTTTATATACATGACTTTCTCTACTCTTGTACAAACACTTATTGCTCTATCTACTTCAAGATAAACATTATCTTATCGTAGTTACAAGGGAATACAGTACACTTTAAGTGATAGTCAAATGTTTTATATACATGACTTTCTCTACTCTTGTACAAAAACTTACTGCTCTATCTACTTCAAGATAAACATTATCTTATTGTAGTTACAAGGGAATACAGTAGACTTTAAGTGATAGTCAAATGTTTCATATACATGACTTTCTCTACTCTTGTACAAACACTTATTGCTCTATCTACTTCAAAATAAACATTATCTTATTGTAGTTCCAGGGGAATACAGTAGACTTTAAGTGATAGTCAAATGTTTTATATACATGACTTTCTCTACTCTTGTACAAACACTTATTGCTCTATCTACTTCAAGATAAACATTATCTTATTGTAGTTACAAGGGAATACAGTACGCTTTAAGTGATAGTCAAATGTTTTATATACATGTCTTTCTCTACTCTTGTACAAACACTTATTGCTCTGTGTACTTCAAGATAAACATTATCTTATTGTAGTTACAAGGGAATACAGTAGACTTTAAGTGATAGTCAAATGTTTTATATACACGACTTTCTCTACTCTTGTACAAACACTTATTGCTCTATCTACTTCAAGATAAACATTATCTTATTGTAGTTACAAGGGAATACAGTAGAATTTAAGTCATAGTCAAATGTTTTATATACATGACTTTCTCTACTCTTGTACAAATACTTATTGCTCTATCTACTTCAAGATAAACATTATCTTATTGTGGTTACAAGGGAATACAGTAGACTTTAAGTGATAGTCAAATGTTTTATATACATGACTTTCTCTACTCTTGTACAAAAACTTATTGCTCTATCTACTTCAAGATAAACATTATCTTATTGTAGTTACAAGGCAATACAGTATTAGTCAAATGTTTTATATACATGACTTTCTCTACTCTTGTACAAACACTTATTGCTCTATCTACTACAAGATAAACATTATATTACTGTAGTTACAAGGGAATACAGTAGACTTTAAGTGATAGTCATATGTTTTATATACATGACTTTCTCTATTCTTGTACAAACACTCATTGTTCTATCTACTTCAAGATAAACATTATCTTATTGTAGTTACAAGCGAATACAGTGGACTTTAAGTGCTAGTCAAATGTTTTATATACATGACTTTCTCTACCCTTGTACAATCACTTATTGCTCTATCTACTTCAAGATAAACATTATATTACTGTAGTTACAAGGGAATACAGTAGACTTTAAGTGATAGTCATATGTTTTATATACATGACTTTCTCTACTCTTGTACAAACACTCATTGTTCTATCTACTTCAAGATAAACATTCTCTTATTGTAGTTACAGGGGAATACCGTAGACTTTAAGTGATAGTCAAATGTTTTATATACATGACTATCTCTATTCTTGTACAAACACTTATTGCTCTATCTACTTCAAGAGAAACATTATCTTATTGTTGTTACAAGGGAATACAGTAGAGGTTAAGTGATAGTCAAATGTTTTATATACATGACTTTCTCTACTCTTGTACAAACACTTATTGCTCTATCTACTTCAAGATAAACATTATCTTATTGTAGTTACAAGGGAATACAGTAGAGTTTAAGTGATAGTCAAATGTTTTATATACATGACTTTCTCTACTCTTGTACAAATACTTATTGCTCTATCTACTTCAAGATAAACATTATCTTATTGTAGTTACAAGGGAATACAGTGATAGTCAAATGTTTTATATACATGACTTTCTCTACTCTTGTACAAACACTTATTGCTCTATGTCCTTCAAGAGAAGCATTATCTTATTGTAGTTACAAGGAAATACAGTAGACTTTAAGTGATAGTCAAATGTTTTATATACATGACTTTCTCTACTCTTGTACAAACACTTATTGCTCTATCTACTTCAAGATAAACATTATCTTATTGTAGTTACAAGGGAATACAGTAGACTTTAAGTGATAGTCAAATGTTTTATATACATGACTTTCTCTACTCTTGTACAAACACTTATTGCTCTATCTACTTCAAGATAAACATTATCTTATTGTAGTTACAAGGGAATACAGTAGACTTTAAGATATAGTCAAATGTTTTATATACATGACTTTCTCTACCCTTGTACAAACACTTATTGCTCTATCTACTTCAAGATAAACATTATCTTATTGTAGTTACAAGAGAATGCAGTGGACTTTAAGTGATAGTCAAATGTTTTATATACATGACTTTCTCTACCCTTGTACTATCACTTATTGCTCTATCTACTTCAAGATAAACATTATATTACTGTAGTTACAAGGGAATACAGTAGACTTTAAGTGATAGTCAAATGTTTTATATACATGACTTTCTCTACTCTTGTACAAACACTTATTGCTCTATCTACTTCAAGATAAATATTATCTTATTGTAGTTACAAGGGAATACAGTAGACTTTAAGTGATAGTCAAATCTTTTCTATACATGACTTTCTCTACTCTTGTACAAGCACTTATTGCTCTATCTACTTCAAGATAAACATTATCTTATTGTAGTTATAAGGGAATACAGTAGACTTTAAGTGATAGTCAAATGGTTTATATACATGACTTTCTCTACTCTTGTACAAACACTTATTGCTGTATCTACTTCAAGATATACATTATCTTATTGTAGTTACAAGGGAATACAGTAGACTTTAAGTGATAATCAAATGTTTTATATACATGACTTTCACTACTCTTGTACAAACACTTATTGCTCTATCTACTTCAAGATAAACATTATCTTAGTGTAGTTACAAGGGAATACAGTTGAGTTTAAGTGATAGTCAAATGTTTTATATGCATGACTTTCTCTACTCTTGTACAAACACTTATTGCTCTATCTACTTCAAGATAAACATTATCTTATTGTAGTTACAAGGGAATACAGTAGAGTTTATGTGATAGTCAAATGTTTTCTATACATGACTTTCTCTACTCTTGTACAAATACTTATTGCTCTATCTACTTCAAGATAAACATTATATTATTGTAGTTGCAAGGGAATACAGTGATAGTCAAATGTTTTATATACATGACTTTCTCTACTCTTGTACAAACACTTATTGCTCTATCTCCTTCAAGAGAAGCATTATCTTATTGTAGTTACAAGGAAATACAGTAGACTTTATGTGATAGTCAAATGTTTTATATCAATGACTTTCTCTACTCTTGTACAAACACTTATTGCTCTATCTACTTCAAGATAAACATTATCTTATTGTAGTTACAAGGGAATACAGTAGACTTTAAGTGATAGTCAAATGTTTTATATACATGACTTTCTCTACTGTTGTACAAACACTTATTGCTCTATCTCCTTCAAGATAAACATAATCTTAATGTAGTTACAAGGGAATACAGTAGACTTTAAGTGATAGTCAAATGTTTTATATACATGACTTTCTCTATTCTTGTACAAACACTTATTGCTCTATCTACTTCAAGATAAACATTATCTTAATGTAGTTACAAGGGAATACAGTAGACATTAAGTGATAGTCAAATGTTTTATATACATGACTTTCTCTACTGTTGTACAAACACTTATTGCTCTATCTCCTTCAAGATAAACATTATCTTATTGTAGTTACAAGGGAATACAGTAGAGTTTAAGTGATTGAGTAGGGTAGATAGGCAGTGCAGAGGGTATGGTACCTTAATTGAGCATTTGGAAACTGCCCGGCTGGCAACCCATCCACCATGGTCCATAAAAGGCCCACTAGGTCAGCCCGTAGAGTTTACGGGAACTGTATCAACACCTATACCCAGAGAGATAGCACCAGATGTGAGATAATGGAGATAAAATGGAGGGACAGAAAATTCGGGGAGTGTAATTAACCACCCGCCATTCACCTAGCGACCCGGGAAACCCCCAAAAAACACAAGGGTTTGTTAGATCGGCCATGGGAAAAGAACCTCCCAAATTTGTGCCACAGACTAAACCATCTTACGCAACCCGCTCGGTTAATGTTAAAGGAAAATATTCTTTCAATAATAAAATCAATTACGGGGGCTGTTCAATAAAGAATAATCTCAGTTTTTTTTTCACAACGTACCTTTACTCATTCTCATAATTTAGACGGTCCTTCTCAAAATAGTGTCCCCTGAATGCGATGCACTTGTCCCAGCGTTTCTGCCAGTCTTCAAAGACATGCTGGAAACCAGTTTTTGAGAGTTCCTTCAAAATCGCCTCCGCAGCCTTCACCACTGCTTCTGATGATGGATAATGCCTCCCACGAAGGCGTTTCTTCAAGTTAGGGATAGAAAAAAGTCATATGGGGCTAAATCCGGACTATAGGGAGGGTGAGGGATGCACTGCAATTGATTTTTGCAAGACATTCAGAAACAACATTGGCAATATGCGGCCGCGCATCATCGTGGTGCAGCATCCAGCCTGCTTCACGGAAATGCGATTTTTTGCGCCTGATATGGACTTGCATCGTTTTTTTTTTTTGGAAATCCCTGTAGTATTGTCTAGTTACTAATGTGTGTGCAGGTACAACATGCTGATAAACCATTCCATGAATATCAAAAAATGAGATGACCATAACTTTCCCAGCAGAAGCAACCACTCTTGCTTTTTGGGTGGTTGGTGATGAAGGATATTTCCACACTGAGCTTTGCTGTTTGCTCTCAGGATCAAAATGATGTAGCCTAGTTTCATCAGCAGTGATTACGTTTGAAGGAAACTCCGGATCTTCCTCTAACATCAACTTTAACTCATGTTATTTCCATTGCAGTGGTAGGCGATGCTGAACATCAAGGGCGGTTCCTCCACAAGGTTGTAAGTTTGCGCTACATCCACTGATTCTGAATATACAACAGGTGCATTTTGCACATTAAAGCTGTACTTGTTTGCATTGTGTTATATACAAACATATTTCAATTACTCTTATTGTCTGTAGCTGCCCATTACCACAGAAGTCGAAATAAACAGAGATTTGCTTTAGGAGCCGCCAGGTTTGCAGCGAAGTGTTAACCTAAGATTTCGCCCAAATGTGGGTTTTCTGAGGGGGTTGCGGGAATGTGAAGAGATGGAAGTGGCTTCTTATACATTGCTTAAATGGAGGTTTATAAACCTAGCTCCTCCTACTCTTAGCAACGGCTATAGCGTGACCTTCAGGCTTAGCTTCTGTGTGCTCTGCTTTTCGAACACAGGGAGAATTTAATTAAATGCACGGAGGTTATTCAGAAGAGAGCTCTCTTAAACAACAACGCCACACTTGTTCAGGCTTCTGGATTTATGGCCACTTTGAAAGATTATAATTTTGTATTGTGGCTGTCTTTCTTCTACAAGATCATGCCCCATGTGGACATTTTGTACAATCAGCTGCAGAAACTAGACTGCAATGCAACATTTGCCATCGCCCAGCTAAACGCATTTAAAAGGGAAGTGCAAAAGGTAAGAAATAGCGTGGATATCGAGGAACACGAAGATACTGCAATTAAGAGGAGAAGAATAGTAGATCATAATGTGAAAAGAAGAGAAGCTCTTGAAGTATGTGACAAATTTTGCTTCACGAAACGTCTGGTAGCCTTGACTTTGTTTCATCAAGAAAATTTCTAAGACATTTCCAGAGGATTCCCTTAGAGAAACAATAAGGTTCTATCCTTTTATCATTGGAACAAAAGTTCATAGAGAACTGACTGTAATTTACAGTCGAGAGGAATTTCGTGGAATGTCCGGCGCTTTGTGCTTGATGGACTTCAATAAGGAAAACAATTTATGTACTACATTCAGCGAATATGTCAAATCCCTCCGAGTACTGTTAACTATGCCAATGTCTACCGCTGAAGCAGAATGCTGTTTTTCAACATTAAAAAGAATAAAAACTTTCCTTAGGAACACAATGTCACAGGACCGATTGTCAGCATTAGCAATGCTTTCAATTGAGAGAGATTTTGTTATGAAGATCAGCGACTTCAACGCAAAAGTTATCGATAAATTCGCCAGGTCTAAGGAGAGTAGAGCAGAGAATCTGTATAAATAGTTGAGTCATTACTACTCTGTATTTTATTTTTCATTTGTGCACAACCAATAATTTAGCCCACCAGTCGCCACTGCTGAACATGTCTGAACTTGCCTGGTTCTTACAGCCGGGAACCAGGAGTACCAACAATGAAACTACTACGGCGTGTTTGTTTCACATTAAGCTAACAGAATATAATAAGATTGAATTTTAGTGCGATAAATTATGATCATTCTTTATTGAAAAGCCCTTGTACTTTGTTCAAAACTAGCACTTGTTTGTACTGTTCAAAGTCGCTATTTCCTTCAGTATCCGAGCCAGCGAACCGCTGCCGCGCCGGCTATCGCGACAAGGATCTAAGAATCGCATGGAATTCGGTGATGAGTGTTATGACGCCTAAAGACATCACGTCACGTACTGCTGCAGGCTACCATTTACGAGCCAGCGCCTGGTTACGTTTTTAGCCTACCAGTTTTAGGGGATGACGTCGCATTATTGTTCTGCTTTATGTGAATTTTACAAGCGTGTTTCTTATTTCACTATACTGTTATGGCACAGTCCCAAAAACTGCTGTTCCGTCTTCCTCAACAGTTCTAGTGCTGCGGAAAACTGCCTTCAGACTTTTGAAACAAAACACGAGTTCATAAGGCTTCGAACATAAATATATGAATGTCGGCTGATAAGATCTGCGCTTCACAACAACGACAACAACAACAAAATCTATATTTCCTAACATAATATTTATCATATCTAATTTAATTGAAGCACCTCTGTAGTGTGGTTTATCATAGTCCTCAAAACAGCTATTTACCGCATCGATGACCTCCTCGTTGCTGTCAAATCTTCGTCCTCCAAGACATTTTTTAGGTTCTGTAACAGCTGGTAGTCACTGTGTGCTAGATTTAGCGAATAGGGTGAATTTCCAAGTAATTCAAAATAATTTTTTTTAAATTCTCACATTTTTCCCGTTGCGATGACTTAACGATGGGCGGGAATATTGTCGTGAAGAAACTAAGATAATTTTCCTAGCCAAATGAGGTCTTTTTCTTCTCAAGTCATCACTCAAAAGTTGCAGTAAGCTTGCGTAGTAGTCACCAAGAAAACACTTGCCATAACCCACTTAGCTGTCAAAATTGACTTTGCCGTCTTTGCAGTTGCTTCACTTGGCGCAGTCAACTATTTTGACTGTGATTTTCTTTCTGGAGTTTATTGATGTATCCAAGTTTCATCCATGGTAATAAGATGTCACAAAATTCACTGGGAGTTTTACGGCAGAGCTCCAAATTCTTAACAGAAACAGTTTTTCTTTACAACTCTTGATCAGGTGTCAACAAACGCGGCACAGACCTTGTGAAAGTCCAAAATATTACTTAAAATATTACCTTACGTTATTTTGATATCTTTACAGCATCTGCTATCTCAAATAACTTTAATCTACGGTCTTCCAGTACTAAACAATGAATTTTTTCAATGATCTCTGCAGTTGTGATTTCCACAGGACGTCCAGAGCGAGGCTCATCACTAGTGCTCGTACGTCCCATTTTAAACTCTACAACCCACCTTTTAATCATTGTATATGAAGGACAGAGTCTTTCAATGATCTCTGTAGTTGTGACTTCCACAGGACGTCCAGAGCGAGACTCATCACTAGTGCTCGTACGTCCCATTTTAAACTCTACAACCCACCTTTTAATCATTGTATATGAAGGGACAGAGTCTTTCAACGATATCTGTAGTTGTGACTTCCACAGAACGTCCAGAGCGAGGCTCATCACTAGTGCTCGTATGTCCCATTTTAAACTCTACAACCAACCTTTTAATCATTGTATATGAAGGGACAGAGCGAGGCTCATCACTAGTGCTCGTACGTCCCATTTTAAACTCTACAACCAACCTTTTAATCATTGTATATGAAGGGACAGAGCGAGACTCATCACTAGTGCCCGTACGTCCCATTTTAAACTCTACAACCAACCTTTTAATCATTGTATATGAAGGGACAGAGTGAGGCTCATCACTAGTGCTCGTACGTCCCATTTTAAACTCTACAACCAACCTTTTAATCATTGTATATGAAGGGACAGAGCGAGGCTCATCACTAGTGCTCGTACGTCCCATTTTAAACTCTACAACCAACCTTTTAATCATTGTATATGAAGGGACAGAGCGAGACTCATCACTAGTGCACGTACGTCCCATTTTAAACTCTACAACCAACCTTTTAATCATTGTATACGAAGGGACAGAGCGAGGCTCATCACTAGTGCTCGTACGTCCCATTTTAAACTCTACAACCAACCTTTTAATCATTGTATATGAAGGGACAGAGCGAGACTCATCACTAGTGCACGTACGTCCCATTTTAAACTCTACAACCAACCTTTTAATCATTGTATACGAAGGGACAGAGCGAGGCTCATCACTAGTGCTCGTACGTCCCATTTTAAACTCTACAACCAACCTTTTAATCATTGTATATGAAGGGACAGAGTGAGGCTCATCACTAGTGCTCGTACGTCCCATTTTAAACTCTACAACCAACCTTTTAATCATTGTATACGAAGGGACAGAGCGAGGCTCATCACTAGTGCTCGTACGTCCCATTTTAAACTCTACAACCAACCTTTTAATCATTGTATATGAAGGGACAGAGTGAGGCTCATCACTAGTGCTCGTACGTCCCATTTTAAACTCTACAACCAACCTTTTAATCATTGTATACGAAGGGACAGAGCGAGGCTCATCACTAGTGCTCGTACGTCCCATTTTAAACTCTACAACCAACCTTTTAATCATTGTATATGAAGGGACAGAGCGAGACTCATCACTAGTGCACGTACGTCCCATTTTAAACTCTACAACCAACCTTTTAATCATTGTATATGAAGGGACAGAGCGAGGCTCATCACTAGTGCTCGTACGTCCCATTTTAAACTCTACAACCAACCTTTTAATCATTGTATATGAAGGGACAGAGCGAGACTCATCACTAGTGCTCGTACGTCCCATTTTAAACTCTACAACCAACCTTTTAATCATTGTATATGAAGGGACAGGGTCTTTCAATGATCTCTGTAGTTGTGACTTCCACAGGACGTCCAGAGCGAGACTCATCACTAGTGCTCGTACGTCCCATTTTAAACTCTACAACCCACCTTTTAATCATTGTATATGAAGGGACAGAGTCTTTCAATGATCTCTGTAGTTGTGACTTCCACAGGACGTCCAGAGCGAGACTCATCACTAGTGCTCGTACGTCCCATTTTAAACTCTACAACCCACCTTTTATTAATCATTGTATATGAAGGGACAGAGTCTGTCAATGATCTCTAGAGTTGTGACTTCCACAGGACGTCCAGAGCGAGACTCATCACTAGTGCTCGTACGTCCCATTTTAAACTCTACAACCAACCTTTTAATCATTGTATATGAAGGGACAGTCTTTCAATGATCTCTGTAGTTGTGACTTCCACAGGACGTCCAGAGCGAGGCTCATCACTAGTACTCGTACGTCCCATTTTAAACTCTACAACCAACCTTTTAATCATTGTATATGAAGGGACAGAGTCTTTCAATGATCTCTGGAGTTGTGACTTCCACAGGACGTCCAGAGCGAGGCTCATCACTAGTACTCGTACGTCCCATTTTAAACTCTACAACCCACCTTTTAATCATTGTATATGAAGGGACAGAGTCTTTCAATGATCTCTGGAGTTGTGACTTCCACAGGACGTCCAGAGCGAGGCTCATCACTAGTACTCGTACGTCCCATTTTAAACTCTACAACCAACCTTTTAATCATTGTATATGAAGGGACAGAGTCTTTCAATGATCTCTGGAGTTGTGACTTCCACAGGACGTCCAGAGCGAGGCTCATCACTAGTGCTCGTACGTCCCATTTTAAACACTACAACCAACCTTTTAATTATTGTATATGAGGGGGCAGAGTCTTTCAATGTACTGTCCATTTCCTCCTTGATTTATTTAAGCGTTAAGCTTTTCAAATGCGAGTATTTAATAACACCTCGTTTTTCCAGAAAAACTCTACACTTGTCTTCTTTAAAATGCTGTCATTCAAAAGCTAAACAAGCTATTGAACTGTAACTATGGATACAAGCTAGACTAGAGTTAAACTATATGATGATATCCGTCAAACAGGACCAGTGTCGACATCTCTATGTGAGGCCAGGGATTTATGAGCGGACCCTCGTATCTTGGTTGAATATTTTGTTCATCTAGAGAAGTAAGGTGCATGGAAAGCCTTTCAGGAAGTGGTGAAAGGATTCCTTGGGAACAATAAGGCAGAAATTTACCAACAGATACTTGAAGAACTCCTGGACAGTTACCAAATGCTAGAATGCGAAATATCCTTCAGAATTCAGTTTCTGCATACACCTCAGCTCTGTCAGACAAAAAGCCGTAACTTTGACTGTCATTTTGGTATTTAGAAGGCTTGTTTTAGTTGAAGTGACGTATTTTTGTTCATGTGACAGACAGAGATTCAGACAGTTAAAACTGGTTTCCGTTTAAGCAATATTGATATGCCTCTGTTAAGTCGTGTTATATAATGGATATATTTAAAGACAAAACGTTACTTTCAAAGCAATTAGCTATTGGAGATACAATTTTCGTGCGTGTACTTGTGAAGCTGTTTTCTCTTTGGGCATGCAAATCCTCTTCCCCACCTTTCTCCACTTAAGATTGAAGGTGCCGTAAGCGAAACACCTGTACTACCTGAGCGTTTCCTCAAACACAAACAACGTCAGTGGCGGTTCTTCGAGCATCAATTGTATGAAAACTTCAATCAAGAGAGAGGGGATAGTGTCTCCCCAGGTTAAAAAGATATAAAGACGTTTAGGTTTTTGCCTACGAGGTTTCTGATAAGTTACGTTTATTATTATGATATACGGCGGTGGTCTGAAAAGTTTCCGACTTCAACATGAAGATGGCAGCACTCATAAATAAAAGCTGACTAAACTTTCAGCCATTTTGGACGCTCAGTTGTTATGTAACGGTCGTTTGAGTAAGTTGATGTGAGTGTTTTTATGAAAATGAACAAAATCGAGTATCGAGCTGTCATTAAATACGAGGAGTTATGTGAAAACTTTGAATTTGGCCCAATTCCTCAAACCTTCTTCTCCAATCTCCCGCAGTAGTAACTCAAGTCAACAGGTGGCAGCACTGCATCCTCTTGCAAAATGACTGACATCGACATTCGTATTAGACAGCGTTCTGTGATTGAATTTTTGACTGCGGAAGGTGAAACGCCAATTCGCATTCACGAAAGGCTAAAAAATGTGTTATGGTGATGCAACGGTGGATGTCAGCACTGTTAGACGATGGGTTCATCGCTCAAACGAAGCTGAAGGGCAAACACCATCGACAAATGAAAAGCGAAGCGTCAGTGACTCCATGCAACATTCAGCGAGTCGATGATATCATTCGTAGTGATCGCCGGATAACAACAGCTGAATTACGTCGTATTACCTCCCTCAGTAAAGGCAATATGATGACGATTATTCAACAACTGGGTTACTCAAAAGTTTGTTCACGTTGAGTACCAAGAATGTTAACCGCCCAAAACAAAGAAACAAGGAAAACAATAGCCTCCGAACACTTGCAGCACTTCAATTTGAAGGAAGAGGAGTTACTGGAGACGAAACTTGGGTTCCTTTTGTTGAACCTGAATTAAAGAGGCAGTCAATGGAATGGCATCACACAACGTCACCGAAGAAAAAAAAAAAGCGGTCAGCAGGGAAAGTTATGGCGGCAATGTTTTGGGATGCAAAGGGTGTGCTTAATTGATTTTTTGGAGCAGGGATGCACAATAAATTCTGTTCAATAGTGAGAACTCTCAAAAAGCTGAAAGCAAGTCTTTGCCGAATTCGCCCAACAAAATCTATGGCGGATGTTCTACTTTTGCATGACAATGCAAGATCACACACCAGCCGTTACACCACTGCAGAAATTAAGAAATTGGGATGGCAAGTCTTACAGCACTGACCTGGCACCACCAGACTTCCATCTGTTCGGGCCACTAAAGATAGCTCATCGTGGGATTCATTTTGAAGATGAGGAGGCTGTGAAAACGTCCCTACGTCAATGGCTTAGGAAGCAAGACCGTGAGTTTTACCACACTGGAATACATGCCCTAGTTAAAAGGTAGACCAAAACTGTGGAAAAGGTCGGAGATTATATTGAATAGTGACAAATTAATCGTCAATGTTGTAGTTTTCAAGCTATGTAAGTTGGATTCAATTTTTTTGGCAATTAAAGGAGAGAAAATAAAAGTAGAGGCATTACTTTTTGACCCACCCTGGTATTTATTTTTGAAAGGCAATAGGCCTACACAAATCAAAGATGAGTTGGATTATGTGTATGGGGACTCTGCACCATCATTTACCACAGTGAAATTTTGGGCAGCTAAATTTAAACGTGGCCGTAAGCGCTTGGGAGGCAATGATCGTTCTGACGTCCGAAAACTGCAACTATATCGCCAAAGTTCACCAAATGGTGCTAGACGACCGCCAAATTAAAGTAAGAGAGATAGCAGAGACTATGAACATGTCAAAAGAAGGTGTTTGTCACATATTGAATCAACAATTAGACATGAGAAAGCTGTCCACGCGTTGGCTGCCGCGTTTGCTCACGTTATACCAAAAATGCTTTCGAATGGACATTTCCAACGCTCTGTTGGCGCAGTTTAGGCGCACTAAATCCGAGTTTTGGCGCCGTTTAATTACTGTACATGAAACTTGGATACACCATTACACGCCCGAAATAAAAATACAGTCCAAACAGTGAACTGCAAAGGGAGAACTGGCTCCAGAAAAAGCAAAAACTGTTCTTTTTTCGGCTGGGAAAGTGATGGCCATTGTTTTTTGGGATAGTCATGGAGTTATTTTAATCGATTATCTACAAAAAAGAAGAACCATTACAGCAGCATACTACGGCGTCGTTACTCGACAAGCTGAAGGCAGAACTTGCGGAAAAACGGCCACATTTACATTTGCTTTACATTTCCCTACACCCACTAGACACATGGTTGTTCATTTGTCTTTTGATGTCTCGGCGTGCTTTGAAAGCAAAGAACAAGTGAACATCATTGTTTTGTTCTGCTAAGAGGTTAACAATGAAGAACGTGTTGGGAAGTTTGGCGCTTGTTTGAATAGTGCTATTCATTCGGAAACAGGAATGCGGATATTGGAAACTACCACAGTTTCTCTAATGGAAGTCTTTTCTGTGCAGCAAATGACGAGGTTTTTTAGTGTATTCGCGCTAAGGTTACTGGCCGTGCAGCATACATAATGAATGAAGCACGATTTCGCTTCAGGAACATTTTATAATAATTCTAATTTAATTCACGTGGAAAGCAAGTGATTCCTTTTATATGCAACGTTATTTTACTGTTATGAATAGAGTCCAGCGCCTTTATTTAAGATTTTGTGTGACAAATATCCGTGACTTATAATATTTTAATGAAATGAAGCAACTTTTACTGTTTTTCTACATTTTTAGAAATTTTTTTTATCTGATAGGGTAATATTTTATAGATTACGTTATATTAAGTCATTTTGCGAACGAGAAAGATGCAGAAATATATAAATAATGGTTCTGCAGTGGTTTTTAAAATACCCTGAGTATTTCGCGGAATTAGAACGAATGGACAGTACCTGTTTCCCCTTTAATCAAGTCCACAGCAAGCTAGCAGGCGTGGGATCGTGACAGAATAGGTATTCTCTAGACCACCAACGCTGAAGATTCCTAACCCTACTATGTGGTTACGGAAGGATTATCAGTTCTCACGGAAGGGTTCAATCAGAAGTCCTACTACTACCACAGCGCTCCTCTGTCGTAGTTACTCAACTCTCTGAGAACCTCATGAATGAGAATGATAACCTACCCAACTCTCCAGTACAGGTAGAGCAATAAGTGTTTGTACAAGAGTAGAGAAAGTCATGTATATAAAACATTTGACTATCACTTAAAGTCTGCTGTATTCCCTTGTAACTACAATAAGATAATGTTTATCTTGAAGTAGACAGAGCAATAAGTGTTTGTACAAGAGTAGAGAAAGTCATGTATATAAAACATTTGACTATCACTTAAAGTCTGCTGTATTCCCTTGTAACTACAATAAGATAATGTTTATCTTGAAGTAGATAGAGCAATAAGTGTTTGTACAAGAGTAGAGAAAGTCATGTATATAAAACATTTGACTATCACTTAAAGTCTACTGTATTCCCTTGTAACTACAATAAGATAATGTTTATCTTGAAGTAGACAGAGCAATAAGTGTTTGTACAAGAGTAGAGAAAGTCATGTATATAAAACATTTGACTATCACTTAAAGTCTACTGTATTCCCTTGTAACTACAATAAGATAATGTTTATCTTGAAGTAGATAGAGCAATAAGTGTTTGTGCAAGAGTAGAGAAAGTCATGTATATAAAACATTTGACTATCACTTAGAATCTACTATAGTCCCTTGTAACTACAATAAGATAATGTTTATCTTAAAGTAGATAGAGCAATAAGTGTTTGTACAAGAGTAGAGAAAGTCATGTACATAAAGCATTTGACTATCACTTAAAGTCTACTGTATTCCCTTGTAACTACAATAAGATAATGTTTATCTTAAAGTAGATAGAGCAATAAGTGTTTGTACAAGAGTAGAGAAAGTCATGTACATAAAACATTTGACTATCACTTAAAGTCTACTGTATTCCCTTGTAACTACAATAAGATAATGTTTATCTTGAAGTAGATAGAGCAATAAGTGTTTGTACAAGAGTAGAGAAAGTCATGTATATAAAACATTTGACTATCACTTAAAGTCTACTGTATTCCCTTGTAACTACAATAAGATAATGTTTATCTTGAAGTAGATAGAGCAATAAGTGTTTGTACAAGAGTAGAGAAAGTCATGTATATAAAACATTTGACTATCACTTAAAGTCTACTGTATTCCCTTGTAACTACAATAAGATAATGTTTATCTTGAAGTAGACAGAGCAATAAGTGTTTGTACAAGAGTAGAGAAAGTCATGTATATAAAACATTTGACTATCACTTAAAGTCTACTGTATTCCCTTGTAACTACAATAAGATAATGTTTATCTTGAAGTAGATAGAGCAATAAGTGTTTGTGCAAGAGTAGAGAAAGTCATGTATATAAAACATTTGACTATCACTTAGAATCTACTATAGTCCCTTGTAACTACAATAAGATAATGTTTATCTTAAAGTAGATAGAGCAATAAGTGTTTGTACAAGAGTAGAGAAAGTCATGTATATAAAGCATTTGACTATCACTTAGAATCTACTATAGTCCCTTGTAACTACAATAAGATAATGTTTATCTTAAAGTAGATAGAGCAATAAGTGTTTGTACAAGAGTAGAGAAAGTCATGTACATAAAACATTTGACTATCACTTAAAGTCTACTGTATTCCCTTGTAACTACAATAAGATAATGTTTATCTTGAAGTAGATAGAGCAATAAGTGTTTGTACAAGAGTAGAGAAAGTCATGTATATAAAACATTTGACTATCACTTAAAGTCTACTGTATTCCCTTGTAACTACAATAAGATAATGTTTATCTTGAAGTAGAAAGAGCAATAAGTGTTTGTACAAGAGTAGAGAAAGTCATGTATATAAAACATTTGACTATCACTTAAAGTCTACTGTATTCCCTTGTAACTACAATAAGATAATGTTTATCTTGAAGTAGACAGAGCAATAAGTGTTTGTACAAGAGTAGAGAAAGTCATGTATATAAAACATTTGACTATCACTTAAAGTCTACTGTATTCCCTTGTAACTACAATAAGATAATGTTTATCTTGAAGTAGATAGAGCAATAAGTGTTTGTGCAAGAGTAGAGAAAGTCATGTATATAAAACATTTGACTATCACTTAGAATCTACTATAGTCCCTTGTAACTACAATAAGATAATGTTTATCTTAAAGTAGATAGAGCAATAAGTGTTTGTACAAGAGTAGAGAAAGTCATGTATATAAAGCATTTGACTATCACTTAGAATCTACTATAGTCCCTTGTAACTACAATAAGATAATGTTTATCTTAAAGTAGATAGAGCAATAAGTGTTTGTACAAGAGTAGAGAAAGTCATGTACATAAAACATTTGACTATCACTTAAAGTCTACTGTATTCCCTTGTAACTACAATAAGATAATGTTTATCTTGAAGTAGATAGAGCAATAAGTGTTTGTACAAGAGTAGAGAAAGTCATGTATATAAAACATTTGACTATCACTTAAAGTCTACTGTATTCCCTTGTAACTACAATAAGATAATGTTTATCTTGAAGTAGATAGAGCAATACGTGTTTGTACAAGAGTAGAGAAAGTCATGTATATAAAGCATTTGACTATCACTTAGAATCTACTATAGTCCCTTGTAACTACAATAAGATAATGTTTATCTTGAAGTAGATAGAGCAATAAGTGTATGTACAAGAGTAGAGAAAGTCATGTACATAAAACATTTGACTATCACTTAAAATCTACTGTATTCCCTTGTAACTACAATAAGATAATGTTTATCTTGAAGTAGATAGAGCAATAAGTGTTTGTACAAGAGTAGAGAAAGTCATGTATATAAAGCATTTGACTATCACTTAGAATCTACTATAGTCCCTTGTAACTACAATAAGATAATGTTTATCTTAAAGTAGATAGAGCAATAAGTGTTTGTACAAGAGTAGAGAAAGTCATGTACATAAAACATTTGACTATCACTTAAAATCTACTGTATTCCCTTGTAACTACAATAAGATAATGTTTATCTTGAAGTAGATAGAGCAATAAGTGTTTGTACAAGAGTAGAGAAAGTCATGTATATAAAGCATTTGACTATCACTTAGAATCTACTATAGTCCCTTGTAACTACAATAAGATAATGTTTATCTTGAAGTAGATAGAGCAATAAGTGTATGTACAAGAGTAGAGAAAGTCATGTACATAAAACATTTGACTATCACTTAAAATCTACTGTATTCCCTTGTAACTACAATAAGATAATGTTTATCTTGAAGTAGATAGAGCAATACGTGTTTGTACAAGAGTAGAGAAAGTCATGTATATAAAACATTTGACTATCACTTAAAGTCTACTGTATTCCCTTGTAACTACAATAAGATAATGTTTATCTTGAAGTAGATAGAGCAATACGTGTTTGTACAAGAGTAGAGAAAGTCATGTATATAAAACATTTGACTATCACATAAAGTCTACTGTATTCTCTTGTAACTACAATAAGACAATGTTTATCTTGAAGTAGATAGAGCAATAAGTGGTTGTACAAGAGTAGAGAAAGTCATGTATGTAAAACATTTGACTATCACTTAAAGTCTACTGTATTCCATTGTAACTACAATAAGATAATGTTTATCTTGAAGTAGACAGAGCAATAAGTGGTTGTACAAGAGTAGAGAAAGTCATGTATATAAAACATTTGACTATCACTTAAAGTCTACTGCATTCCCTTGTAACTACAATAAGATAATGTTTATCTTGAAGCAGATAGAGCAATAAGTGTTTGTACAAGAGTAGAGAAAGTCATGTATGTAAAACATTTGACTATCACTTAAAGTCTACTGTATTCCCTTGTAACTACAATAAGATAATGTTTATCTTGAAGTAGATAGAGTAATAAGTGTTTGTACAAGAGTAGAGAAAGTCATGTATATAAAAATTTGACTATCACTTAAAGTCTACTGTATTCCATTGTAACTACAATAAGATAATGTTTATCTTGAAGTAGATAGACCAATAAGTGTTTATACAAGAGTAGAGGAAGACATTTATATAAAACATTTGACTATCACTTAAAGTCTACTGTATGTCCTTGTAACTACAATAAGATAATGTTTATCTTGAACTAGATAGAGCAATAAGTGTTTGTACAAGTGTAGAGAAAGTCATGTATATAAAACATTTGACTATCACTTAAAGTCTACTGTATTTCCTTGTAACTACAATAAGATAATGTTTATTTTGAAGTAGATTGAGCAATAAGTGTTTGTACAAGAGTAGAGAAAGTCATGTATATAAAACATTTGACTATCACTTAAAGTCTACTGTATTTCCTTGTAACTACAATAACATAATGTTTATCTTGAAGTAGATAGAGCAATAAGTGTTTGTACAAGAGTAGAGAAAGTCATGTATATAAAACATTTGACTATCACTTAAAGTCTACTGTATTTCCTTGTAACTACAATAAGATAATGTTTATCTTGAAGTTGATAGAGTAATAAGTGTTTGTACAAGAGTAGAGAAAGTCATGTATATAAAACATTTGACTATCACTTAAAGTCTACTGTATTTCCTTGTAACTACAATAACATAATGTTTATCTTGAAGTAGATAGAGCAATAAGTGTTTGTACAAGAGTAGAGAAAGTCATGTATATAAAACATTTGACTATCACTTAAAGTCTACTGTATTTCCTTGTAACTACAATAAGATAATGTTTATCTTGAAGTAGATAGAGCAATAAGTGTTTGTACAAGAGTAGAGAAAGTCATGTATATAAAACATTTGACTATCACTTAAAGTCTACTGTATTCCCTTGTAACTACAATAAGATAATGTTTATCTTGAAGTAGATTGAGCAATGAGTGTTTTTATGAATACTTTGTGTAAGGGCGAGTGAAAATCTCATGATATTTTAATCTACAGATGTAAGTGCACGAAATGTATCTCCAGAACATGTAATATGAGGGTAAGGGGCAACACTTAACTTCCATAAAGGGGGAAGTAATGAGTGGAATGGCTACGAAATGATAAGACGTAATGAATTTTGTTGGTTTCTTTGTAAAGCCTGACTGTAATCTGGCCAGCCTTGTTAAACCTGTAAGGAGATTACCGTAGCGTGGCAGGAAATGATAGACCGAGGTGATATAAGCGAGTAATCTTGTGCAAATTGTAAGGAAGGCTCAAGGTCTGTTCTGCTCAACACAAGGAACAAGAATACGTTGATGACCGTAAGAGTGGCGTGGTAAACCACTAATATTTATGTATTAAATTAAAAATGGAAAAGTTATTTAAATATATAATGTTTTAAAACACTTACGGGTTTTACTCTAATTCCACACAGATAAACTTGAAGTTTTGTGTTTATGCATTTTTAGAAGCTGTAAATGAATACATACATAGGTCACTTCATAAGTCTGGTAAAGCACAAAGAATAATTTCTATTCAGTGAAAATGTCACCTTATTTATCGACATGCTCTGCATTGATGGCTAAAAATTTGGTCCAGCGATGTTCAGCTTTTTCAACCCGTCGGAAAAATAGGCTCAGTCAGGGTCTGCAAAATACTCGTTGATGGTGACTTATCACTTCTTAATTTGATGACAATTTCTTACCACTAAGCCAAAATTTCAAGTTTGGGAACAGAAACAAGTTACTTAGGGATAAGTCTGGTGAATAAGGTGGACCAGGAACCAATTCAAAGCCCAGGTCATGCACTTTTGCCGTTGAGGTTGCTGATTGAAGCGGATATGTTGGTAAAGTCTGTCTAGTCAACGGGTGTGCAGTTCGGACTCAAAGGAACCTGACACTCCCGCCCATTAATGACCGTCATAAATCTATCTCCACACTTCAGAAATGGAACACTGTCGTTGAGGACCAACCCTGATTTTCTGGAAAAGACAGTCGCATGTTTACTCCACGTGGAGTCTCAGTAGCCAAAGTTCCAACTTCCAGTTGATCTGTTTCATTACGTGCAGAAAGTCCTTGTGTGTCTCGACGTGGAGACTGTGGGAGGGAAATGCAGTGGTAAATGTGAAGGAAGTAGTAGATAACTTTCAGTCAAGTGAAAATAATCAAAGTGATGACAATAGTGTGAATAACTGGGCCGAGTTAAGTTATTGGAGAAACCTCAAAAAACAAAGTTATAACGGGAACTGTTTCTAAGCAAATTCAAGCGCTTGTTTTGAACACATATAAATATGTACTGACAAATAATCTTGGTAAGGGGTCGTGCAATGAACCTGATAAATTCTGGGTATTCACAGAAATACAGTAAGAAATATTGTGACGAAAGGAATACCAAAGACGCCGATCAAGTGTGAAAACAAAAGAAAACGTTTCTCTAAAGTAGATAATTTCACATACGATTTAATTCGCCGAGAAATTTATAGATTCTATACAAAAGGGAGATCGCCCGTCTTAGACGAATTGGTTGCACATTTGCAAGAAATTTGTGATTGTCCTTACGGGCACTTCACTTTGCGCGACCTCCTAAAGGAGCTGGGTTTCAAATACCGCACTTTGAATAAGATAAGGGTTATTGTGGAATCCAGTAGAATTGTAGCTTGGCGATATATATATATATATATATATATATATATATATATATATATATATATATATATTTGTCGAAACTAAGGAAGTTTCGTAATAATGGACATAAGATAATTTATTTAGACGTAACCTCTTACGATACCCACGACGTATCGAGAAAGGTGGCAACCTTGCAGAAAGGACTGGGAGAAGGAGGGCCGGGGTTGTAAAACGATTATAAGGGTTCGTCAAAGGCAGAAGCCGACGTGCACACGCGTTAACTAAACAGACTTTAAGCAAAGAGTTCCACAGTTTGATGCAAACAAGATGGGTAGCGCAGGGTATTGCTAAGAGAGGTACTCTCAGGTTATGCGTGGATGAGTATGGGAGAAAGTCATGTATATAAAACATTTGACTATCACTTAAAGTCTGCTGTATTCCCTTGTAACTACAATAAGATAATGTTTATCTTGAAGTAGATAGAGGGATAAGTGTTTGTACAAGAGTAGAGAAAGTCATGTATATAAAACATTTGACTATCACTTAAAGTCTGCTGTATTCCCTTGTAACTACAATAAGATAATGTTTATGTTGAAGTAGATAGAGCAATAAGTGTTTGTACAAGAGTAGAGAAAGTCATGTATATAAAACATTTGACTATCACTTAAAGTCTGCTGTATTCCCTTGTAACTACAATAAGATAATGTTTATCTTGAAGTAGATAGAGTAATAAGTGTTTGTACAAGAGTAGAGAAAGTCATGTATATAAAACATTTGACTATCACTTAAAGTCTACTGTATTACCTTGTAACTACAATAAGATAATGTTTATCTTGAAGTAGATAGAGCAATAAGTGTTTGTACAAGAGTAGAGAAAGTCATGTATATAAAACATTTGACTATCACTTAAAGTCTGCTGTATTCCCTTGTAACTACAATAAGATAATGTTTATCTTGAAGTAGGTAGAGGGATAAGTGTTTGTACAAGAGTAGAGAAAGTCATGTATATAAAACATTTGACTATCACTTAAAGTCTGCTGTATTCCCTTGTAACTACAATAAGATAATGTTTATCTTGAAGTAGGTAGAGGGATAAGTGTTTGTACAAGAGTAGAGAAAGTCATATATATAAAACATTTGACTATCACTTAAAGTCTGCTGTATTCCCTTGTAACTACAATAAGATAATGTTTATCTTGAAGTAGGTAGAGGGATAAGTGTTTGTACAAGAGTAGAGAAAGTCATGTATATAAAACATTTGACTATCACTTAAAGTCTGCTGTATTCCCTTGTAACTACAATAAGATAATGTTTATCTTGAAGTAGATAGAGCAATAATAGTAGACAAAATAACACATGAATTTGGCTTGCAACACGTGTGTCCCCTGCCGTGTAAACCAGGAAACTGTGTACAGGTGTCATGGTACATCAGGTTCCGAAGATGACGCATCTGAAAACCCGCTCCCAGAAAATCTCTTGATCACATTTTGTGTTGGTTTGTTTTTTTGGTGTCCTGTCTCGGAGTGAGTGCCTAGCGGCTGACCACCTGTGCCACGCCGAGGATGAAGGACTGACCGTCAGCCGACCAGCCGGAGCCTCGCCAACTTGGCGTTCAGTCCTCAGCCGAAGTGCCCCGTCACTGGATGTGGGTTGGTCGAGTGGCAGAGCAATCTTATAGGGTAGAATAAATTGATAGAATGTTGTTTTTAAATCCGAATGGCTCCAGTTCTGTAAGACTGATGTTAAAGAGCACATATTGTTACCCTTTTTGCAGCACTATAAACACAATTGAATTTCTCTCCACTAAACACCGGCCTAATAGCTGTCACTGTCTCTCCCTTTCTCCCCTCACATATGCTTATAATATCGTTGTAGTCTAAGACCGTACTGTATCTATTTAATCGAAGTTGGCACAGATAACCTCCGACAGAAGGTGAATTACTCTCTAGAATTCGGAGTTCTATTCAATTTCATATATTCATTATTTAATTTCATGTAATGCTTTGGAAAGTTCGTAAAATCATCCACAACTTTGTAAACATAATCGTGATAACTCTAACATTCCTAACATGATTTAATTCAAAATTATTTAAGTTACGACATTGAACATATCTAGAAAATCAAGAAAGGATTAATTTTAAAAAATTAAATGATCTCCTCTGACCAGGAAAAAGTAATTACACGTGTTTTATCTTCAAGTTTTGAAAACAAAGACGTCACAAGCTGCTAGCTAAGTGCTGTGTCCATGGATGTGACCTTTAAAGCACGAACGTTTTCAAAACTTTACAGTAAACAGGCATTTGTGTATCAATCAGTGCGTCTATCTTCTTATGCTATAGTAGCAATGTGGCAACCATCTTCTTACCAACACTGTCAGACTTGTGTACACTTAGGTTCTGTTTGAGTTGATTGAATTTTGTTTCCAAGATCATAACAATAAATCCAAGATTCATCAACAGTAACGATATTCCAAACCAAGTTTGCAGTGCCACCTTGGAATTTTTTTGTACCAATCGATACGTTGTTGTTTTTGATCGGGAGTCAATTTTTGAGTGTATTTGACTCGTAACAATGTAGTCCACTTAATTCATAAGATGTCCGTCAAACAGCGACAATATTTTCGTCAGTAACAACAGTTCTTGGGCTTAGTCCTTCCCGAAATTCATCAATAAGAAAAAACTGATCTCGTTTGAATTAGCTGTAGTAATTATAAATTTTGGCAGCTTTTTCGTCAACCGCTATGTAAGCCGATTTCAACATTGTTTAGGCATTAATAGAGATATAGTCATAGAAAATCACAGTTCTGTACTCAAATTCACAATTGAGTGGCTACAGAACGTCACTAATGGAACAAAGTAGCATTTGGTGAAGTGAGCACCACGTGGGCCGGGCGTGTGAGCCGACGGACTGAACGCACCAGCCGAGGTTTGACTGAGACGCTTGGAATGTGGAGCGGCGCCAGTGAGTCTGAAGCCCACCTGCAAGGCTCGGAGCTGTGGCAAGGCCCGCCCCTCCCCCACTACCTCTCTCCAACACCTTGGCTGGACCAGCAACTACCTGCAATGTAACGGCTCGCACCATTGTGTGTTGTCGCCGCGTCCTTTGTTGTCACACCCACGCACCACCCCAGCCATTCAAAAACGTATTTTCCTTCCCAATTACAGCCACATCATCCATTAATCACCTAATGCGTAAACAAATGGCGTCTAAACGCGACTTTCCCTTATTTACCTCGCGTTAATCCGATACAGTGCACACATTTCCTTGTAAGGCACCAAAAGAGTACAGTAGATTTAAGCGATGCTCGAATGTTTCAAAGCTGGTTGCTACGTGATCGTCGGGCAGAACGGTTACATTATGTTCTGCATTCCAATAAAAGAAATTAGAGCTTAAAACAGATACGCACGTTTCCTAAAACCCTCTATTACAAATGCCACCACTAAACCAGTTTATGTATTGCTAAGACAGGCACTTTATGGAATCAAATCATACGTCCATGATCGTAGGTCTGGCCAATTATTCAAAACCGAACATTACGACTTTGCAACCCCATAGTTAAAAGAATAGGGAGGGCCCAGGTAAAATAAGCGGCGTGCTGAATTTACATTTGAAGGATTTTGACTTTTGTTCTGAAACGAAACATATGAGGTCAGTTAAGCATAATGCTATTCGAGGGAAATGGTATACTCAAGCGATGCATGGACATGTGGTAGAAAATGTGGGAAAAGTAAGCTTGGGAAAGTAATGGCAAAGGTAAAGATACTTCAAAGGATGCAATAAATAGGCAAGATAAAGGGTAGAGGCAGACTGAAAAATTCAATGCCATAGCAGGGATTTGAACAACGGATCTTCTGGTCTCCGTCCAGCCGCTCTAAACCATTGAGCTACTATAGCCAACGTGCCGACATGACATTAAATTCTCCAAATGAATCGTGTTTTCCCTGGTAAACCACTAGGAGTTCTCATAAACACATGAGACAACCACCTTAATGGCGACTTACTATGCTGTAAGTACTTTAAGACCCGGGGTTTATAGTAAACCACTAGGAGTTCTCATAAACACATGAGACAACTACCTTAATGGCGACTTACTATGCTGTAAGTACTTTAAGACCCGGGGTTTATAGTTAACCACTAGGAGTTCTCATAAACACATGAGACAACCACCTTAATGGCGACTTACTATGCTGTAAGTACTTTAAGACCCGGGGTTTATAGTAAACCACTAGGAGTTCTCATAAACACATGAGACAACCACCTTAATGGCGACTTACTATGCTGTAAGTACTTTAAGACCCGGGGTTTATAGTTAACCACTAGGAGTTCTCATAAACACATGAGACAACTACCTTAATGGCGACTTACTATGCTGTAGGTACTTTAAGGTCCGGGCTTTATAGTAAACCACTAGGAGTTCTCATAAACACATGGGACAACTACCTTAATGACGACTTACTATGCTGTAGGTACTTTAAGACCCGGGGTTTATAGTAAACCACTAGGAGTTCTCATAAACACATGGGACAACTACCTTAATGGCGACTTACTATGCTGTAAGTACTTTAAGACCCGGGGTTTATAGTAAACCACTAGGAGTTCTCATAAACACATGGGACAACTACCTTAATGACGACTTACTATGCTGTAAGTACTTTAAGACCCGGGGTTTATAGTAAACCACTAGGAGTTCTCATAAACACATGGGACAACTACCTTAATGGCGACTTACTATGCTGTAGGTACTTTAAGGTCCGGACTTTATAGTAAACCACTAGGAGTTCTCATAAACACATGGGACAACTACCTTAATGACGACTTACTATGCTGTAAGTACTTTAAGGCCCGGGCTTTATAGTAAACCACTAGGAGTTCTCATAAACACATGAGACAACAACCTTAATGGCGACTTACAACGTGTAAGTACTTCAAGGCCCGGGCTTTACAGTTCGGACCACTATTAGGTACAATTAATGGAAGTTAATTGTTCTTTCACACTAGCCGTGTGTAGGACGCACTATGAAAGTGTAGAACCAGACTGAAAAATTCAATGCCATAGCCGGGATTTGAACCACGGATCTTCTGGTTGCCGTCCAGCCGCCCTAACCCTTGAGCTATTATGGCCAACCTACCAACATGACATTAAATTCTCCAACTGATTCATATGGAATTGAATTTTTCAGTCTGACTCTATCTTTCCATACTTTAGCCTGCACACGGCCAGTATGAAAGAACAATTAATTTTCAGACAATAGTTCGTCTATCTTCTTATATGACAAACATAGGGCTGTTCAATAAAGAACGATCATAATTTTCTTACGATCATAATTTTTCGCACTAAAATTCAAACTTATCATATTCTGTTAGCTTAATGTGAAACAAACACGCCATAGTAGTTTCATTGTTGGTACTCCTGGTTCCCGCCTGTGAGAACCAGGCAAGTGCAGATATGTTCAGTATCGCCTACCGCTGCAATGGAGGTAACATGCAGTTAAAGTTGATGTTAGAGGAAGATCCGGGGTTTCTTTCAAACGTAATCACTGCTGATGAAACTTGGCTACATCATTTTGATCCTGAGAGCAAACAGCAAAGCTCAGTGTGGAAATCTCCTTCATCGCCAACCCCCCAAAAAGAGAAAAAGTGTTTGCTTCTGCTGGGAAAGTTATGGTCATCTCATTCTTTGATATTCATGGAATGGTTTATCAGCATGTTGTACCTGCACACACATCAGTAACTGGAAAATAATACAGGGATGTTCTGAAAACATTGCAAGTCCATATCAGGCGCAAAAGACCACATTTCCGTGAAGCAGGCTGGATGCTGTAGCACGATAATGCGCGGCCACATATTGCCAATGTTGTTGCTGAATATCTTGCAAAAGTCCGGGTCCCTATAGTCCGGGTTTAGCCCCATGTGACTGTTTTTCTATTGTCTAACTTGAAAAAATGTCTTCGTGGGAGGCATTATCCATCATCAGAAGCAATGGTGAAGGCTGCGGAGGCGATTTTGAAGGATCTGTCAAAAAATGGTTTCCAACATGTCTTTCAAGACTGACAGAAACGCTGGGACAAGTGCATCGCATTCAGGGGAGACTATTTTGAGAAGGGCCATCAAAATTATGAGAATGAGGTACGTTGTCAAAAAAAGTTGTGATCATTCTTTATTGAACAGCCCTCTATATCATCCATTAATCACCTAATGGGTAAACAAATGGTGTATAAACATGACATTCCCTTATTTACCTCATGTTAATTCGATACAGTACACACATTTTCTTGTAAGGCACCAAAAGAATACAGTAGATTTTGTAACTATTTGTTCTAAATCTAATTGAATATTAATTGGTTCAAATTGGTTTAAAAGTCAGTTTTCTTTGATTAAAATGTTTTCTTTAGAATTAGGAAGATTCAGATCTGTTTTTAATTCCATAACTTTGTGTAGGAAACTTGTTTGTGTTTTCATCTTGATTGGTTGTAGTAATCTTTTCTTCCATTTTGTTGTTTTTAACCGCAACATGTTTTCATGTTGTATTAGTGCCTGCTCCTCTAAAGTTAGATGTATTGGATAGTTTCGAGTTAAGGCTTGCATTGCCGTGATTGGAGTTGATTTTGCTGCACCGGTTATTAGTCGCAGGGCCTGATTTTGGCTTACTTCTAGGTGATTTATGTTAGAACTGTTTGCTGTAATTATTACCTCTGCATTATAAAGAAATATTGGAGAGCAAGAGAGCTAATGACTTCATTGCCAAAGCCTAGCATTTGAAAACAACAAAAGAATACAGTAGATTTAAGCGATGCTCAAATGTTTCAACTGGTTACTATGTGGTCATCCACCAACATATGTATTCATGATTGGAAAACCGTTCAAAAGAAAGACAAATCATATCACAGATCCAATTGATTGTGTTTTTTGATCATTTCATAAAAATTGGATGAAACTTGCACTGTGTGGAGGAACATTTTAAAAAAGGAAGGCTCAAATTTGAAAATGACAAAGGTTTTTACTCCGGATTTAATACGCACTTTATATAAAGGCGTTTACAATAACAAAAATCCAAAATACGTTTTGAATTTATGGTCAATGTTTGCGAGGTCTAAGACATTCATTGTTCGTTGATATTCCAGTCTGTATTGGTAGTCGAACCCGAACGTCCGAGGGTGACAGAAGTCAGTAGTGTCCAGGTGTGCTTCTCTACCTGCCAAATTCACACAATGAGCTTTTAACCCTTCCTAACAAAACAAGCACATTCCACAAATCTCTGTCTCCTTAAACAGACACTTCTCTAAGAATGAGTGCAAACAATTCTCTCTGTCGCCTTTCCTTCTTAAACTTTCATTACACCTATTGTTGTAATCTGGTGGCTTCTCTTAGCAAAGCCAAGTTAAACACAACAATTGCTTTCCATTTCAACAAAGAGTAGGCATCCCAGAAATTATTTACCTAACCCAGAAAAAAGAAAAGGAAGGAAATAAATTGAAAATTAAAAAAAAAAAAGTTAATACACCACAACTTTTGAAAACAACTGAAAACTATAACTGATTTTTCCTAGCCCCAACAGATTGTCTAAAAAATTGTTGATTATGAATTTTTGGTAGCTAAGGAAAAGCTCGCGCTTTCTGTTTTAACTAGTGCCCGATTTCACCAGCAGATGTTAAAATCGACAATAAGGTAACGTAACAGTTGTCACAGCGTTAACAAAACTCTTACAATTCTTGCATTTCACAAACTAGTTTTCTAAAATGTAAACACTTGCTCACAGACTTGTAAATATTAGATATAGAAGGCTGTGGATGAATCGTATTTCGAACGTACTGCGATATGTTTTTTGTTTTTCATTTTCGTTTACACACAACTAAAATAAAGGCGAGTGAACAGTCGAACAGAAGTCGTGGAACAAATTCCTCATCAATGAATTATAAAATCTCAAAGTTATTAATACTTGAAGCAAAGGCGAGATCGGTATAGTCTAATCTCTCTTGTCCTTCCTCAGTAACTTTAAATTCGTTCAACTTCATGATTAAAAGCAACTATAAGTTCTTTTTTTCTCTCTCTTTCTTTTTTCTTTCTTCTTTCTTTCTTTCTTTCTTTCTTTCTTTCTTTCTTTCTTTCTCTCTTCCTTCCTTCCTTCCTTCCTTCTTTCTTTCTTTCTTTCTTTCTTTCTCTTTCTTTCTTTCTTCCTTCCTTACTTCCTTCTTTTCTTACTTCCTTCCTTACTTCTTTCTTTCTTTCTTTCTTTCTTTCTTTCTTTCTTTCTTTCTTTCTTTCTTTCTTTCTTTCTTTCTTTCTTTCTTTCTTTCTTTCTTTCTTTCTTTCTCTTTCTTTCTTTCTTTCTTACTTCCTCCCTTACTTCCTTCTTTTCTTACTTTCTTTCTTACTTCTTTCCTTACTTCCTTCTTTCTTTCTTTATCTCTCTTTCTTTCCTTCTCCCTTTGTTTCTCTCTTTCTCTCTTTCTTTCTTTCTTTCTTTCTTTCCTTCTTTCTTTCTTTCTTTCTTTTTCTTTCTCTCTTTCTCTAGTTCTCTCTTTGTTTATTTATTGCCTTCTCTCTCTTTCTTTCTTTCTTTCTTTCTTTCTTTCTTTCTTTCTTTCTTTCTTTCTTTCTTTCTTTCTTTCTTTCTTTCTCTCTCTTCCTCTGTTTCGCTCTCTTTCTTTCTGTCTCTCTTTCTCGTTCTCTTTCTCTCACTTTCTTTCTTTCTTTCTTTCTTTCTTTTTCTTTCTTTCTCTTTCTCTTTTTCTCTCATTCTCTCTTTTTTATTTCTTTCTCTCTTTATTTATTTCTCTCTCTTTCTGTCTCTCTTTCTCTCTCTTTCTTTCTCTCTGTCTCTTTCACTTTTTCTGCCTCTTTCTCACTCTCTTTCTCTCTTTCTTTATTTCTCTTTCTTTCTTTCTTTCTTTCTCTCTCTTTCTTGTTTCTTTATCTCTTTCTTTTCTCTCTTTCTCTTTTTTGTTCCCTTCCTTCTTTCTTTCTTTCTTTCTTTCTTTCTTTCTTTCTTTCTTTCTTTCTTTCTTTCTTTCTTTCTTTCTCTCTGTTTCCCTTTTTTCTCTCTCTTTCTGTCTCTCTTTCTCGCTCTCTTTCTTTCTCTTTCTGTTTTCTTTCTCACTCTCTTTCTCCCTCTTTCTTTCTCTCTCTCTTTCTTTATCTCTCTTTCTCTTATTGTTTCCTTCCTTCTTACTTTCGTTCTCTCTTCCCTTCTTTTTTACGTCCCTTTTCTTTCTGTCCTTTTCTTTTATCTCTCTCACTCATTCCTTCTCTTTCTCTCTTTCTTTCCATGCTACTTTGTTTCTTCTTTATTTCCTTCTTTTTTCTTTTCTTCTTTCACAAATAATAGTTAATTGTATGAAAATATCTTAATTACGATATTTCCATCAAAATTATTAGAATCATTTTTCAGAAAATCACAAATTTCGAAAATGGGAATTGTAATATAGGACGGAGGCATTTTTTGAAATAATCTTATCGCATCCTGACAAACCTTTTTCTTATAAGTTTACTAGTTTCTAAATATGTATTTCCCGCAAAATCTTGGTGTCTAATTATTGGGTAGTATGCAATACCTCCCCCCCCCCCCCTGCACACTGTAATTACTGTAGTAGAATAACTAACATCTGCACGGTTTAGAAATTTCGCCTATGGATACCTCTACTCAAATGTTTTAGAGAATTTTGGAAGTAGAAATGTTCTATACATTATACACGATGTTTACTCTTCCAAGGAAATTTGTTGTTGCCTAGCAACAAACACGGAACAACTTCATAAGCAAATTATCTTTATATAAAGTTCGCAATTAAATTCTACGTAGCAACTTCGTCACTTTTAACTCATCACACAACAAACGTGCTGCTTCAGCCATCATTTGAATACACAGTGTTCACGTGGTGGTCTGTAACTCACAAAATACCAAATTCATGCGTTCGTGTCTTACTGTTGATTTAAATAATGCTGTATTCATTACTCCACAACGCACACAGTGTATTTTCAGACAATACCCCTCTGTAACAATCCATTTTTTTCTCTTCAATGTGTACTTTCGGTACATAGGCAATTACGCGGCGCCAGTAACGCAATAATTGTTGTTATGACGATGGCAGCGACGCCTTAAAGCGTCTGCTAGCGTCGCCAACTTCAGTAATGCATGCTATCCCACTTCTACATTCAAATACTCACATTTCAACCAAAGCTATTGCTTAGATTTAGTAACAATTTGGCACCGACACAAGTGTGTTGGCTTTTGTTTGACTCTGCGAGCTACATGGATCTTGCTTTGCATTATTTAATTACTGAATTAGACGGTTTTATATGACTCCTGCTATCAGAATTTTTGGGTTTTCAGTTACGTTCTTCTCCGGATTCGGGATGTTACTCTGTGGAAACAGAAAATTAATATCTCAAACGTCCTGGACCATTTCCAAATAAGGTTACAGTGCATCATAAATGAATATTAACGAGCGATAATTTGCAGAATTTCTTTAATGCATCCACATGAATATGGATGTCAGCACCCAGCTTGCTTCGTATTACATAAATTAATTTACTTTGTGACGTCAACAATTCATTTTCGTGACGTAAATTGCCAAACCTGATACATTAACGTCAAGTTAAGCTTCATATAAATAGATTGTCAACACTGGGACTATAATTAGCCTTCGGATCGAAGTTGGGGCAAATATTAATTAAAACCATCACTTTTATCAACCTCGTAGCCATTAGAGCAGATACTGACTCCACTTTTTTCGTCTTCATTACATCTTTCAACTTTTTGTATGTATACATTTATATTAGAATTACCAGACATTCATCTTTCAATATAAGGAAAAACCTCCAACGTTAAGTCATATCGGACGATGAATGACATGATGTTCAAATGAGTACAGGGTACATAGAGCTTAGAGTTACCAGACATTCATCTTTCAGGATAAGAGAAAACCTCCAATGTTAAGTCATATCGGACGATGAATGACATGATATTGAAATGAGTACAGGGTACATAGAGCTTAGAGTTACCAGATATTCATTTTCAGGATAAGAGAAAACCTCTAACGTTAAGTCATATCGGACGATGAATGAAATGATGTTCAAATGAGTACAGGGTACATAGAGCTTAGAGTTACCAGACATTCATCTTTCAGGATAAGAGAAAACCTCCAACGTTAAGTCATATCGGACGATGAATGAAATGATGTTCAAATGAGTACAAGGTACATAGAGCTTAGGGTTAACAGACATTCATCTTTCAGGATAAGAGAAAACCTCCAACGTTAAGTCATATGGGACGATGAATGAAATGATGTTCAAATGAGCACAGGGTACATAGAGCTTAGAGTTACCAGAAATTGATCTTTCAGGATAAGAGAAAACCTCCAAGGTTAAGTCATATCGGACGATGAATGAAATGATGTTCAAATGAGTACCGGGTACATAGAGCTTAGAGTTGCCAGACATTCATCTTTCATGATAAGAGGAAACCTCCAACATTAAGTCATATCGGACGATGAATGAAATGATGCTCAAATGAGTACAGCGTACATAGAGCTTAAAGTTACAAGACATTCATCTTTCAGCATAAGGGAAAACCTCCAACGTTAAGTCATACCCGACGATGAATGAAATGATGTTTAAATGAGTACAGGGTATAAAGAGCTTAGAGTTACCAGACATTCATCTTTCATGATAAGAGAAAACCTCCAACGTTGTTATATTGGACGATGAATGAAATAATGTTCAAATGAGTACAGCGTACATATATCTTAGAGTTACCAGACATTCATCTTTCAGGATAAGAGAAAACCTCCAAGTTAAGTCATATCGGACGATGAATGAAATGATGTTCAAATGAGTACAGCGTACATAGAGCCTAAAGTTACCAGACATTCATCTTTCAGCATAAGAGAAAACCCCCAACATTAAGTCATATCGGACGATGAATGAAATGATGTTTAAATGAGTACAGGGTACATAGAGCTTAGAGTTACCAGACATTCATCTTTCAGGATAAGAGAAAACCTCCAACATTAAGTCATATCAGACGATAAATGAAATGATGTTCAAATGAATACAGCGTGCATAGAGCTTAGAGTTACCAGACATTCATCTTTCAGGATAAGGGAAAACCTCCAACGTTAAGTCATATCAGACGATGAATGAAATGATGTTCAAATGAGTACAGGGTACATAGAGCTTAGAGTTACCAGACATTCATCTTTCAGGATAAGAGAAAACCTCCAACGCTAAGTCAAATCGGACATTGGATGAAATGATGTTCAAATGAGTACAGGGTACATAGAGCTTAGAGTTACCAGACATTCATCTTTCATGATAAGAGGAAACCTCCAACATTAAGTCATATCGGACGATGAATGAAATGATGCTCAAATGAGTACAGCGTACATAGAGCTTAAAGTTACAAGACATTCAGCTTTCAGCATAAGGGAAAACCTCCAACGTTAAGTCATACCCGACGATGAATGAAATGATGTTTAAATGAGTACAGGGTATAAAGAGCTTAGAGTTACCAGACATTCATCTTTCATGATAAGAGAAAACCTTCAACGTTGTTATATTGGACGATGAATGAAATAATGTTCAAATGAGTACAGCGTACATATATCTTAGAGTTACCAGACATTCATCTTTCAGGATAAGAGAAAACCTCCAAGTTAAGTCATATCGGACGATGAATGAAATGATGTTCAAATGAGTACAGCGTACATAGAGCCTAAAGTTACCAGACATTCATCTTTCAGCATAAGAGAAAACCTCCAACATTAAGTCATATCGGACGATGAATGAAATGATGTTTAAATGAGTACAGGGTACATAGAGCTTAGAGTTACCAGACATTCATCTTTCAGGATAAGAGAAAACCTCCAACATTAAGTCATATCAGACGATAAATGAAATGATGTTCAAATGAATACAGCGTGCATAGAGCTTAGAGTTACCAGACATTCATCTTTCAGGATAAGGGAAAACCTCCAACGTTAAGTCATATCAGACGATGAATGAAATGATGTTCAAATGAGTACAGGGTACATAGAGCTTAGAGTTACCAGACATTCATCTTTCAGGATAAGGGAAAGCCTCCAACGCAAAGTCAAATCGGACATTGGATGAAATGATGTTCAAATGAGTACAGGGTACATAGAGCTTAGAGTTACCAGACATTCATCTTTCATGATAAGAGAAAACCTCCAACGTTGTTATATTGGACGATGAATGAAATAATGTTCAAATGAGTACAGCGTACATATATCTTAGAGTTACCAGACATTCATCTTTCAGGATAAGAGAAAACCTCCAAGTTAAGTCATGTCGGACGATGAATGAAATGATGTTCAAATGAGTACAGCGTACATAGAGCTTAAAGTTACCAGACATTCATCTTTCAGCATAAGAGAAAACCTCCAACATTAAGTCATATCGGACGATGAATGAAATGATGTTTAAATGAGTACAGGGTACATAGAGCTTAGAGTTACCAGACATTCATCTTTCAGGATAAGAGAAAACCTCCAACATTAAGTCATATCAGACGATGAATGAAATGATGTTCAAATGAGTACAGCGTACATAGAGCTTAAAGTTACCAGACATTCATCTTTCAGCATAAGAGAAAACCTCCAACATTAAGTCATATCAGACGATGAATGAAATGATGTTCAAATGAGTACAGGGTACATAGAGCTTAGAGTTACCAGACATTCATCTTTCAGCATAAGAGAAAACCTCCAACATTAAGTCATATCGGACGATGAATAAAATGATGTTTAAATGAGTACAGCGTGCATAGAGCTTAGAGTTACCAGACATTCATCTTTCAGCATAAGAGAAAACCTCCAACATTAAGTCATATCAGACGATAAATGAAATGATGTTTAAATGAGTACAGCGTACATAGAGCTTAGAGTTACCAGACATTCATCTTTCAGGATAAGAGAAAACCTCCAACGTTAAGTCATATCAGACGATAAATGAAATGATGTTTAAATGAGTACAGCGTACATAGAGCTTAGAGTTACCAGACATTCATCTTTCAGGATAAGAGAAAACCTCCAACGTTAAGTCATATCAGACGATGAATGAAATGATGTTTAAATGAGTACAGCGTACATAGAGCTTAGAGTTACCAGACATTCATCTTTCAGGATAAGAGAAAACCTCCAACGTTAAGTCATATCAGACGATGAATGAAATAATGTTCAAATGAGTACAGGGTACATAGAGCTTAGAGTTACCAGACATTCATCTTTCAGGATAAGAGAAAACCTCCAACGTTAAGTCATATCAGACGATAAATGAAATGATGTTCAAATGAATACAGCGTGCATAGAGCTTAGAGTTACCAGACACTTATTTTCAGAATAAGGGAAAATCTCCAAAATATGCCACGTATCTTTTGAGGCATCCTAAATGCCAGTTGCAGTTTTTAACGTACATGTTTTACCAACCCTGACATTCTTAGATACCTAAGGGTTTCTAAATCTGAATTTTTGTTTGGGATTCAACAGTTCCAATCTTTATTATAAAAAAAAAAATACCAGAGAAGGTGAATCCAAAGATAAAACACATATTAACAGTTATAATTTGCTTATACGACATTAAAGGCACACAGGTTCTAGTATATTTGTACATTTTGGTCGTGTGTGTCAGAGTGAGATCACTAGGATGGTGGGCCAGTTATTGCTCAGGTCTTAATTTTCAATTAGTAACACTCAAGAAGCTTTGTTTTCCTTTTTCTGTTTTGCCAGCTCATTAGCGCAGTTTACTTCACATATTCTCGAAGATTGGTTCCTAAGCACTATCTAACGATAAAGTTCCGTGTTTCTCGCTCCGGAGAAAATTACACGCGTGCCTATAAAACTGCCTAATCGCAGCCGCAGGTCCTGCATTTCTCCTATTGTATGCTTTCCTGCAAAATAACACTTTGTAAACATCTAGCAACAAACACGGAACAACTCCATAACCAAACTATCTTTATATAAAGTTTACAGTTAAATGTACGTACCACGTTCTTCACTTTTAACTATTTATCGTTGTCTAACAACAAACACGGAACAAGTTCATAACCAAACTATCTTTATATAAAGTTTACAGTTAAATGTACGTACCACGTTCTTCACTTTTAACTATTTATCGTTGTTTAACAACAAACACGGAACAACTCCATAACCAAACTATCTTTATATAAAGTTTACAGTTAAATGTACGTAACAAGTTCTTCACTTTTAACTATTTATCGTTGTCTAACAACAAACGCGGAACAACTTCATAACCAAACTATCTTTATATAAAGTTTACAGTTAAATTTACGTACCAAGTTCTTCACTTTTAACTATTTATCGTTGTCTAACAACAAACACGGAACAACTTCATAACCAAACTATCTTTATATAAAGTTTACAGTTAAATGTACGTACCAAGTTCTTTACTTTTAACTATTTATCGTTGTCTAACAACAAACACGGAACAACTTCATAACCAAACTATCTTTATATAAAGTTTACAGTTAAATGTACGTAACAAGTTCTTCACTTTTAACTATTTATCGTTGTCTAGCAACAAACACGGAACAACTTCATAACATAATTATCTTTATATAAAGTTTACAGTTAAATGTACGTACCAAGTTCTTTACTTTTAATTATTAAAGGGAGTGTTTTAGCAGAATTGTAATAAATTTGTTTCACAAAGCACTGGTAAAAAGTGATCCAGAGAAGGCTAGTCTCCCCTGAGGGCATTAGATGCTTGTCATGACGTCGGTGTGTTCCACTGGTGTTGAGTCACAAGGGGAGTTCCAGAAGGTGCGACAATATGACGCAACTTTGATGATGTATCCGGAATACCAAACTTTCTTTCACTTCACACTTGCAGACTATTTTCCAGGAAAATGTAGATCAAGGTGATTCAGTTGCTTAGGTGCTTGGCCCATTGAGCCCGATGTCACGGCTTCAAAGCACCCCAGTTTGTTTGAAAATGACAATAAGTATTAGTCCTGCGGGACGAAATTTCTGCACACCGGAGGCACTGTAATGATCGTGGTTAGACTTCGCCACAAAAGTCATTAACTATCCGTGGACGCTTTACTTAACTGTGAAGGGAATGATTTTCCTTAAAAACCTTTCGAATATTTTATTTTAAAAGTTTAGCACTATATTCTTAAGCAAAGGTTACTATGTGGTTTAAATATGGACCAGTTTTAAGGATAGCATCATATGGAGTAACTCCAGACTAGCTTGTATCCATTGTTGCAGGTCAATAGCTTGTTTAGTTTTTGAATGACAGCATTTTAAAGAAGACAACTGTAGAGGTTTCATGAAAATGGAGGATTTGGAATAACGATCAGTGATTAAATACTTCTATTTGAAAGACTTAACACCTAAAGAAATCAAGGAGGAAGTGAACAGTACATTGAAACACTCTGTCCCTTCATATACAATGATTAACAGGTTGGTTGTAGAGGTTAAAATGGGACGTACGAGCACTGGTGATGAGCCTCGCTCTAGACGTCCTGTGGCAGTCACAATTCCAGAGATTATTGAGTCTATCGCTTCATATACAATGATTAAAAGTTTGGTTGTAGAGTTTCAAATGTGACGTACGAGCACTAGTGATGAGCCTCGCTCTGTCCCTTCATATCCAATGATTAAAAGGTTGGTTGTAGAGTTTAAAATGGGACGTACGAACACTAGTGATGAGCCTCGCTCTGTCCCTTCATATACAGTGATTAAAAGGTTGGTTGTAGAGTTTAAAATGGCACGTACGAGCACTAGTGATGGACCTCGCTCTGTCCCTTCATATACAATGATTAAAAGGTTGGTTGTAGAGTTTAAAATGGGACGTACGAGTACTAGTGATGAACCTCGTTCTGTCCCTTCATATACAATAATTAAAAGGTTGGTTGTAGAGTTTAAAATGGGACGTACGAGTACTAGTGATGAACCTCGCTCTGTCCCTTCATATACAATGATTAAAAGGTTGGTTGTAGAGTTTAAAATGGGACGTACGAACACTAGTGATGAGCCTCGCTCTGTCCCTTCATATACAGTGATTAAAAGGTTGGTTGTAGAGTTTAAAATGGCACGTACGAGCACTAGTGATGGACCTCGCTCTGTCCCTTCATATACAATGATTAAAAGGTTGGTTGTAGAGTTTAAAATGGGACGTACGAGTACTAGTGATGAACCTCGTTCTGTCCCTTCATATACAATAATTAAAAGGTTGGTTGTACAGTTTAAAATGGGACGTACGACCACTAGTGATGAGCCTCACTCTGTCCCTTCATATACAATGATTAAAAGGTTGGTTGTAGAGCTTAAAATGGGACGTACGAGCACTAGTGATGAGCCTCGCTCTGTCCCTTCATATACAATGATTAAAAGGTTGGTTGTAGAGTTTTAAATGGGACGCACGAGTACTAGTGATGAGCCTCGCTCTGTCCCTTCATATACAATGATTAAAAGGTTGGTTGTAGAGTTTAAAATGGGACGCACGAGTACTAGTGATGAGCCTCGCTCTGTCCCTTCATATACAATGATTAAAAGGTGGGTTGTAGAGTTTAAAATGGGACGTACGAGCACTAGTGATGAGCCTCGCTCTGTCCCTTCATATACAATGATTAAAAGGTGGGTTGTAGAGTTTAAAATGGGACGCACGAGTACTAGTGATGAGCCTCGCTCTGTCCCTTCATATACAATGATTAAAAGGTGGGTTGTAGAGTTTAAAATAGGACGTAAGAGCACTAGTGATGAGCCTCGCTCTGTCCCTTCATATACAATGATTAAAAGGTGGGTTGTAGAGTTTAAAATGGGACGCACGAGTACTAGTGATGAGCCTCGCTCTGTCCCTTCATATACAATGATTAAAAGGTTGGTTGTAGAGTTTAAAATGGGACGTAAGAGCACTAGTGATGAGCCTTGCTCTGTCCCTTCATATACAATGATTAAAAGGTTGGTTGTAGATTTTAAAATGGGACGTACGAACACTAGTGATGAGCCTCGCTCTGTCCCTTCATATACAGTGATTAAAAGGTTGGTTGTAGAGTTTAAAATGGCACGTACGAGCACTAGTGATGGACCTCGCTCTGTCCCTTCATATACAATGATTAAAAGGTTGGTTGTAGAGTTTAAAATGGGACGTACGAGTACTAGTGATGAACCTCGTTCTGTCCCTTCATATACAATAATTAAAAGGTTGGTTGTAGAGTTTAAAATGGGACGTACGACCACTAGTGATGAGCCTCACTCTGTCCCTTCATATACAATGATTAAAAGGTTGGTTGTAGAGCTTAAAATGGGACGTACGAGCACTAGGGATGAGCCTCGCTCTGTCCCTTCATATACAATGATTAAAAGGTTGGTTGTAGAGTTTAAAATGGGACGCACGAGTACTAGTGATGAGCCTCGCTCTGTCCCTTCATATACAATGATTAAAAGGTTGGTTGTAGAGTTTAAAATGGGACGCACGAGTACTATTGATGAGCCTCGCTCTGTCCCTTCATATACAATGATTAAAAGGTGGGTTGTAGAGTTTAAAATGGGACGTACGAGCACTAGTGATGAGCCTCGCTCTGTCCCTTCATATACAATGATTAAAAGGTGGGTTGTAGAGTTTAAAATGGGACGCACGAGTACTAGTGATGAGCCTCGCTCTGTCCCTTCATATACAATGATTAAAAGGTGGGTTGTAGAGTTTAAAATAGGACGTAAGAGCACTAGTGATGAGCCTCGCTCTGTCCCTTCATATACAATGATTAAAAGGTGGGTTGTAGAGTTTAAAATGGGACGCACGAGTACTAGTGATGAGCCTCGCTCTGTCCCTTCATATACAATGATTAAAAGGTTGGTTGTAGAGTTTAAAATGGGACGTAAGAGCACTAGTGATGAGCCTTGCTCTGTCCCTTCATATACAATGATTAAAAGGTTGGTTGTAGATTTTAAAATGGGACGTACGAGCACTAGTGATGAGCCTCGCTCTGTCCCGTCATATACAATGATTAAAAGGTTGGTTGTAGAGTTTAAAATGGGACGTACGAGTACTAGTGATGAGCCTCGCTCTGTCCCTTCATATACAATGATTAAAAGGTTGGTTGTAGAGTTTAAAATGGGACGTACGAGCACTAGTGATGAGCCTCGCTCTGTCCCGTCATATACAATAATTAAAAGGTTGGTTGTAGAGTTTAAAATGGGACGTAAGAGCACTAGTGATGAGCCTCGCTCTGTCCCTTCATATACAATGATTAAAAGGTTGGTTGTAGAGTTTAAAATGGGACGCACGAGTACTAGTGATGAGCCTCGCTCTGTCCCGTCATATACAATGATTAAAAGGTTGGTTGTAGAGTTTAAAATGGGACGTACGAGTACTAGTGATGAGCCTCGCTCTGTCCCTTCATATACAATGATTAAAAGGTTGTTGTAGAGTTTAAAATGGGACGTACGAGCACTAGTGATGAGTCTCGCTCTGTCCCTTCATATACAATAATTAAAAGGTTGTTGTAGAGTTTAAAATGGGACGTACGAGTACTAGTGATGAGCCTCGCTCTGTCCCTTCATATACAATGATTAAAAGGTTGTTGTAGAGTTTAAAATAGGACGTACGAGCACTAGTGATGAACCTCGCTCTGTCTCTTCATATACAATGATTAAAAGGTTGTTGTAGAGTTTAAAATGTGACGTACGAGTACTAGTGATGAGCCTCGCTCTGTCCCTTCATATACAATAATTAAAAGATTGGTTGTAGAGTTTAAAATGTTACGTACGAGTACTAGTGATGAGCCTCGCTCTGTCCCTTCATATACAATAATTAAAAGGTTGGTTGTAGAGTTTAAAATGTTACGTACGAGTACTAGTGATGAGCCTCGCTCTGTCCCTTCATATACAATGATTAAAAGGTTGGCTGTAGAGTTTAAAATGGGAGGTGCGAACACTAGTGATGAGCCTCGCTCTGTCCCTTCATATACAATGATTAAAAGGTTGGTTGTAGAGTTTAAAATGGGACGTACGAGCACTAGTGATGAGCCTCGCTCTGTCCCTTCATATATAATGAATAAAAGGTTGGTTGTAGAGTTTAAAATGGGACGTACGAGTACTAGTGATGAGCCTCGCTCTGTCCCTTCATGTACAATGATTAAAAGATTGGTTGTAGAGTTTAAAATGGGACGTACGAGTACTAGTGATGAGCCTCACTCTGTCCCTTCATATACAATGATTAAAAGGTGGGTTGTAGAGTTTAAAATGGGACGTACGGGCACTAGTGATGAGCCTCGCTCTGTCCCTTCATATACAATGATTAAAAGGTGGGTTGTAGAGTTTAAAATGGGACGTACGGGCACTAATGATGAGCCTCGCTCTGGACGTCCTGTGGAAGTCACAACTTCAGAGATTATTAAAAAAATTCATCGTTTAGTGCTGGAAGACCGCAGATTAAAGTTGAGATAACAGAGACTGTAAACATATCAAAAGAACGTGTATGTAATGTTTTAAGCAATGTTTTGTGCTTTCATTAGATCTGTACCGCGTTTGTTGACACCTGATCAAAAGTTGCAGACAAAAACTGTTTTGTTAAGAATTTTGAGCTCTACCGTGAAGTCACAGTGAATTTTTGAGACAGCTTACTACTATGGATGAAACTTGGATACGTCACTACACTCTAGAAAGTAAATCACAGTCAAAGCAGTGATTGTGCCAGGTGAAACAAGTGCAGAAAAGGCAAAGTTAATTTTGACAGCTTACAAGGTTATGGCAAGTGTTTTCTGGGATACACAAGGTATTATATTTACTGATTACTTGGTAAAGGATACAATTATCACTGTTGCGTACTACGCGAGCTTACTACAAAGTTTTGGTGATGAGGTGAAAAGAAAAAACCTCATTGGTAAAGAAAACTATCTTGTTTCTTCACGACAATGCTACGGCCCATTGTTCAGTCATTTAAATGGGAAAAATGTGTGAATTAAAATTGGAATTGCTTGAACATTCATCCTATTCGCCAGATCAGGCACCCAGTGACTATTTCCTGTTCGAGAAGCTCTAAAGATTTGTTGGAGGACGAAGGTTTCACAGCAACGAGATCATTAACGCGGTAAACATCTATTTTGAGGACCATAATAAATCGCACTACAGAGATGATTTAATTAGAACAGCAATATGACAAAGTATTAGCCTTTCTGGAGGTAATGATAAATGTATGTAATGTAAGTAAGCCTGTTGGCATGGCAACCTTGAAATAAGTTTTCTTATTTTCTTTACTTTGGTTAGGTTAACATTTGAACCTATTTTTCCACATTGCTACTAGTTATTAATGTAGCACATGCAACCTCTCCATGTTTTGTTATTATGTTACTTTGAGGTTATGTATATCTTGTGATTAGTGTTCAAGACATGTGTTTGATCACTAAAATACACTCTCCAGTAACAAGTATGTAACTTAAATGGTAATTAATGATATATTAAAACTTGAAAGCAATTTCTTTACGAACAATCTAAACTATATATGGAAACACATTACCGAGAGCATCTTAAGGGCACTGGGGGGTTAGTTTTACCCAGACAGGGCTAGTTTTTGACAAAATTGAAATATAAATATACAAAAAACTAAACATTGCAAGAAACTGAAATTTGGTATGATTATAGTATAAGGATGTGTGACTGTATAATATTTACATTAAGTTCATACAGTTCCTTGCAAAAGGAGAATAAGGCACTCTGTGTACCCTGAAAAAAGTATTACACCCTATACTTCAGGTCTAGGTTCATTTTAGGAATTTAAAGTTATAGGCACCAATCTTTTTCCTAAATAACATAAGACACAGTTTTATAATCTAAACTAAATAGAAGGCATACATAGTTTGTACTATGCACATGAAAAATTATTTAGTTATGTTTAAAAAAGATAATGTTTTTAAGGACTTAATTTTATTTTCCCTGCATTTTATAAATCATATGAATATAAGTGATAGGGACAAAGCTAATATATTAAATTCGCATTTTGTATGGGTTTTTCTTAAATCCGACGATAGTTCCGAACAGGAAATTGGGGAGAGTGGAGAAACAATTTTTCAAATAATGGCGCCCAAATTACGCAAAAGGATTAAGATGCTGTAAAACCGAAAATCAAGGGGACCAGATAATATACCTACTGAAATATTAAAGCTTGGGGGTGAAGCCATGATTCTCTATCTTTTGCTCTTGTTCAACATGTCAATTAACAACTGTGCCTTACCGGAAGACTGGAAAACAGCTATTATAGTTCCGATATATAAAGGGGGTAATAAAACAGAAATAAATAATTATCGGCCAGTTAGTCTAACTTCAGTAGTATGTAAATTAATGGAGCATTTAATTGCAGAATATATACAAGAGGATTTAGAAAATAAAAAGTGTTTTAATGAAGCGCAACATGGATTTAGACCTGGGTATTCGTGCGAAAGTCAAATTACTTCATTATTTCAAGATTTGGCAGATGAGGTAGATGCAGGGGGAAGAACTGATGCAGTGGTAATTGACTTTTCTAAAGCTTTTGATGTAGTACCACATAGTTTACTTATTTGTAAGCTAGCTAATACAGGAATTGACAAATGCGTAGTATTATGGGTTAAACATTTTTTGAAAGGGAGAACGCAAAAGGTTAAAGTAGGTAAAGAGCTGTCCGATAGTGGAACTGTAAGTTCGGGTGTGCCGCAAGGCTCAGTACTAGGGCCTTTACTGTTTCTCATTTTTGTTAATGACATTGCTGTTAATATTAACTGCCAGATAAGGATGTTTGCAGACGATTGTATCATTTATAATAAAATTCGGAATAGACTGCATGAAACCGCTCTTCAGGATGATTTAAATGAAATCTGTAATTGGGCTGCGGCTAACAAAATGTCAATTAATGCCAAGAAAAGTAAGTCCATTGTTTTTAGTAGAACTAAGGGCAAAATTATTGTTAACTATCACATGGGAGGGGTGCAAATTCCACAGGTGGACTGCTGCAAATACTTAGGAGTGTACCTGGCAAGTAATGCTGGATGGGACGAACAAGTAAATTCCACATCTAGAAATGCGTGGAAGGCATTACATTTCGTAATGAGAATATTGAAAAAGGGGAGCGCTAGGTCCAGGGAAATTGCCTACAAGGCCTTAGTGCGGTCGGTTATGGAATATGGAGTAGCATGCTGGGACCCGTATAGAGCTAACCAAATCGATCCATTAGAAAAAATACAGAAGAGGGCAATAAAATTCATAAAAAGAGGCAAATATTTTGGGCGTATAAGAGGAGATGAGACTAAATGGGAGGAATTAAGAATTAGGCGTAAAAAACATAGGTTGGTAGCATTATTCAAAGCTAATGCTGGTGTAAAGGCATGGGTGGACGTTAGTGTAAGGTTAGATAATCCGCATTATTATGGACGAAACGATCATAGGTATAAAATTAAGGGTAGAAGATACAGAACCGACGTAGGAAAATTTTCTTTTGTTAATAGAACCATTGAAGAATGGAATGAATTGCCTGTAGCAGTCTTTCTGGGCTGTCCCCTGTCGCTGAAGAAATTTAGAAAAAATCTAGATGGTTTATAGTTTTACTTTTGAATTATAATGGTATATAATATGTAAATAGAGAAGTAATTAGATATGTTTTAAGTGACTAAAGTAAAATAATATCATGTTTGTATTGTTTATTGTGTTATTGTTGTAAATCTAGTATTTGTAATTTGATCTGTATTCTTAACTCTGCCACCGGGTAGTACCCAATTGCAGTGAATGAATACATACATACATAAAACTTATATTAGTGTGTTCAGGTAACATTAACAAATAAGCACTAACATTTTTGTATCAATATCTTTTATAGTTTTTGAGAAACATGTACCTAAAGTATGAAAAATCAAGGTTTTGGGAAATCACGATCAAAGATTAAGCACCATTATTTTTAAATTATACATACTCAGACCATGCCTGCTCCATATTCCTGCTCAGTTAGCTTTTCCTCATCTTTTCTTTTCCTTTTCTTACTTCTAGCTCTACTTTCAAGCAACTGAGCTGTTCTTTTTGCCTCAGAGTTGACGCACGTCTTATTTTAGACATGCTGCCTTCATATTTTCACCAATTTTTATACCCATTTTTGTCGTAACTTTATGCCTTCCACTGCACCCATCATTATAACTAATAACGCTATCATATACACCAAATTTTAAAGTTTTTGGCCCAACATGCACAGTTTTTTAATTCTTTCCCATATTAGATGATGAAAACTTTCATTTAGGTTTTGGGTGCAAAAACACGGCTAAAGAAGCCGGAAGTTGACCATAGAGAAATAAACGAGGAAGCAGCAGGAAGCAAAATGACCAACACGTAAATCAAAATTTACCACATGTTTCTAAGTGGGTTAGTTCAGAAATTTCAAGCTTTGGCAGTGTGCTGAGTGAAGTGTGTATGCAGAAGATCAGAAAGTGGGCGTGTCATTGCACCGCCATCTTTAAATTGATGGATTAAAGTGCTTTAATACAGCCGACACTCTATATTATATATATAATTTAAAACCTGAAGAATTATATAATTTTTTAAGTCGATTTTTGAAGCCCCCTCCCAGTGCCAGTCGTTCGTATCCCCCAAAGCGTAATATATAGTTTATACTTGTGCGACAAATGTTGTAATTTACCGCCGGCGACAGCTACAGGAATTAAATGTCTTCTGAGAAGGAAGGCTAAAGGGAGGTTATAACTTAATGTTTTTCACAGAAGTAGCGCCATAAACTCACACTTGAGGTGTTCCAGAAGGTGGGCTTTATCGCCTCCATAAAATTATCACCAATACCCGCATTCGCTCTCCTGACCCAAATGCTGCACGCTCATTTGTTTTTACACCTAGCTAATAGTATTAAAGTTATCCGCAAATTCTTACTTTTTCAGGGCAAATACATCGGTTGTTACACTTACGTCAGTTTTACTATCAACTTTACAACAAAATATACTAAAAACGGTTATTCTTACACCAATTTAAGCAGAATGTTCTGAAGTTTTCATTCCTTCTTTGCCACTAGATGCGCAGATGTTTATATGTTTAAACGCTAGCGTTGGCAGTTGTTTTCTACATTTTGTTCTAGTCGACGGTAAGTTCAATTACAGCAACTCAAAGGGCAAACCAGAGAGAATTTGGTGTTCACAGTCAGGCACGTATTTAGAAGTCAGTTTGCGGGGTCCAAAAAAAATCTACGTTGAATTATTTGCTTTTAATAAATAATTAATCAGGGATGTGTTTTTATTGTGTTAGTAACAAACAGAAACACATGCAATATAGTATATTCACATGTCTCAAAAATAATGATATTTAAAAGACAATCAATACTTAGGAAAGGAGAGGAATGGTTCATAGAAGACCAAAAGGTAGAAGTGGTAAACGAGTATGACTATTTAGGTGTAAAGATGTGTAGCAGTGGAGGATGGACTGCACAAGACAGAAAAGTGATAGCTAATGGCAGGGCGGCAATGTCAGGGGTAAGAATATGTAAACATAAATTGGAGATGTCAGATGGTTAGACAAAATGTATGAAGCGGTCGTTGAAGCCAGAACAATGTATGGGGCACATCGGAGATAAGAACACAATTAGACCAGATGTATGGATTGTTTTACAAAGAACTACTAGGGCTGCCAAAATCGGCACCAAGAGAAGTGGCATTACTAGAGTTAGTATCGCGTAATGATGCGTTTTTGTCTCATATGGACTCTGGTAGAGATAATTCGACTCTTTGCAGAGATTATTCATGTCTAACAGTAAAAGGCCTACTTTTCAGTAACAAAAGTATCGCGTAATGATATGTTTTTGCTGATAATAGCCGTAAAAACTGTAAAGACTTTAAAATTCAGACACGGAATGTCTCAGAAATAATTGGCTCTACAGGAAAGTTACTTGATATAAATTGTGTGTTTTGTCGAGATATACATTTGTTGTGGAGTAATATTTTGTGTATCTCTTACAGTTGACCACCTATTTTAGAGTCTATCAGAATAAAGAGGACTTCTGAGGTTAATCGCAGAAAATTCAGGTAGTTAAACTTTCCTCTAATATAAAGTCGTTGTTCATTTATTTCTTGGGCATACAAAGAGAATGTAATTATATCACCTAGCAACCAACTGTTTAAAACATTTGACTATCACTTTAAGTCTGTTGTATTTCCTTTTACCTACAATAAGATAATCTTCCTCTTGAAATATGTAGAGGAATAAGTGTTTGTTAAATCATAGTCTCCTATATGACCATAGAATTTGAAGTAAGCTACATAAAAAGCAATAATACTAATTTTTTTGGGCATTTCGACTCCTATATTGGAATATCGAGTGACATTGGCATGAGGTGACGGTAGTCTGTATGAACAGAGAACGCCTTGTGACTGTTACACACAAGAGGTTTGCCAGTTGTGACAGTTTACCGGACACACTCTTTGTAAAGACGCCTTCGCCGACACCCACAAAAGAAGTCGGTGCACACAGGTGTTCCTCGAATCTCTCTCCTCGGCGCTTATGGTGACGTCACGAGGAACATCTGGTACAGTATAGTGGCCGGCCAGCCACGAGGTGTATGTGTGTGTGTGTGGCTTTACCTTTTTTGTTCCCCCTCCTCCAAAGAAAAGAAGCCTTCAGCTGCACCACAACATCGTGGGAAAGTATTTCGATAATCATCTTCCCAAGCGGTCCGGGATCCGCACCGCAGAAATGTGTCCTTCTTTCGCCAGGTGTTGACAATGCTTTCAAAATCTCGTTTGGTTCCAGTAGCTCCGTGCGGGTCGCTATTCCCTATCGCTTGTTTTCTTTTTAACCGAGATAAATCTCTGCTTTACACATTTCGCGATAGTCAAATGTTTTAACAAGTGAACATCAACATGCTGACCATGCGATCGCCAGGAACAATTGAATATCGCACTTTAACAAGTGAATTTCTAAATTACTGCAAATAACACACCAAATCGTTACCACGTACATATGTTTTCTACCTCCAGTAGTTTTCAACTTATTAATAATGTAATTTTTAATAGTAAACAAAAACAATGTATAATTTAACTTTTACCAGCATAATTATCAATATTGACAGTGACAAATATATAAGAAATAATGTCGAAAACTATATTTTTATTGATGTTTAGAATTTTCAGCATCCGTCATTTCTACTTCTAGTTTCATTACAAAATAGAATCTTGGGAGTACTGTATAGTGTCAATAAAATTAAATAGTGCAGATATTTAATGAGACAATACCTAAAGCCATAATTGTTCTTATTTTTAAACTCTACATTATACATTTAAATGCAAATTAGTCCACTTTTAAAAGTCTTTTTTAAAAAATACTTGAATTTTCACTGTTTCGGAGTCATGTCTACTTCTTTTTCTGTCACATATGAGTCGTGCTATGCTAAATAGTCTTTCAGTGATAACTGTTACAGATGGAATACAGAATATATTTTGTTCTTAAGTTTTGGACATTTTTAATTTGTTTTCTAGTAATGCAGTACGCTAGAAGGAGGAGGTGACAAATAGCCATTGAGATATTTAATGATTTCTTCTTGGGAACTGTTAACTGACAGTTGACACACGATTATTTTCTTGCATACTGTACAGGGACCACATTCCTTGCAATTTCTCGGGATTTGCAATGTACTACTTCCGGCTATAATATTTTGTGATCTTAAAATAAAATAACAATTGCAGAATTACCTTCGAAGTATCTATGCAGCATGCAGTTTTTTTTTAAATCTCTGGTTCTGTTAAATATCCTTGAAAATTGGTTTTATTTCTTTCATACAGCCTAAACGGAGATAAAAATGTTTCTGCTGTTCATATTTTTTGACATGAACATGTGAATGTTACACCTCTTAGTCACTCTACTGTCATTTTTTTTTCAGTTGCAATACGTGTTAAAACTGAAAATTAAATATTCTAACGTATTGCAAATTTTAAGTGTTATTATATCATTTTAATCGTTAAAATCTGGAGAACAAGAAGAAATGAAAATGTAAACTAAAAATTTTGATATTTATGACTTTAAAACACATAATATGTCTTTACAGACTTAGCTATTTCTGATATATTTCTTGTTTTAATTTGGATAGGAAGTCGTTATTCTCTTTTTTTAAATGCTCTGTTCACGTAAAGAGAATGGAATTGCAACTTTTTTTTACAGAAGTTTCCGATACACTTCCTCAACATCGCACACCTGACTAAAGAAAATTCCTAACCTCTGACCGGGAATCGAACCTAAGACTAAGCATGCTAACCCTTGAAGTAACAGCTTTCTTGGTATTAATAAGTTAATTCCAATAGGAATGCACTGTTCAACCATCGCGCCCGCCAAGTTTACACTGCAAGGGGATGAATGGATGTTCCCACATCATGGCTTCCCTAAAAATAAACAAAAGAAGGAAGATCTGTGAACTATAGAATTACAAGCGTGGCAAGAAAAGCCTGTTTAGAGAAGCATCCGTAAGCGATAGTTTGAGGTTAGGAGCTACCACCTGAGAAGTATACCATTTCCCCCATTCTGTGTGAAATATGCGGCACAAACAAGCACTTGTCTTCGAATTTGAAAGTACAGTTACTTAACCAATGCATAGCCGTGGTTTTAAAAACAAATGAAGTTTGATTTTAATTTGACAGCTTGATTAAAATGTTTTACGAGTTGATCGAAGTGCAGTTTGTTTAATTGTTGTAATGATTAGCTGATTATTATCATTTAATGACAGTTTTAAAGTTAATTCTTATATTTTAATATTAATGTTTTGTTAATACATGTTGTTGAACCGGTATCTTATTTGCGATTAGTAAAAGATCGTAAAACATATTTTTTGCAGTATCTATATCTTATTTTTTGGGGGCGGATTTTGTCCTATTTGCCTATTTTATTCCACTGTTCAGAAACTTAGGCTTTTAAGTTATAAGCATGTTTCCTACAACTATTAGCCTAATTTCTTAGTTTTATAGTGCCTATAAATGCCTATTTCATACTGTGCCTGTTCTGCTTATTAGTGCCTAAAACTGCCTTTTTAGCCAATTTCTTCTGTTTGTAATTTGTGACAACAGCTTTTGCAATTGTTGGTTTCCACGTGAAGTTTTCGGGGAAGAGAAATTTCTTACCGCTGCACATTGGAAATATAAAAAGGGGTTTAGCCAGGTAGGTATCTGCCTTACAGACACGTCACAGTACGCTAATGACGTCATGGAAATACATTAGAATTCGCTCAAGGACAGTAGCAAAGACCAGCTAAATAATATTTTAATGTATTGACAAATGACCAGTCTTTATGTGGGGAATGGAAAGCCCATTCTGTAAGCAGTGTTTCAAGTGCACACATAGATCAAGTTCCCTACGCAAATATGCCAAAAGAGAGAAGCAACAGTAATTTAGTCATAAACTATTAATTCCTCAGAAACTATTGTAACTAGAAAGCTGAAACTTGGTATTATTCCATTCTTGATCGATCACAAAAATAAATGGTATAAATTTGAAACAAATCTAACAAAAGCTTCAGATATTTAAATTTTCACCCTTAAGCCCCTCCCCAAAACCATGTTTTTCTTTTTTGACATACTTAGTTACTTCATACCTTTCTGCACATTATGGTTCTTACTTAGTGAAGTGGATTTATATATATAATAATAATAATAATAATAATAATAATGATGATGATGATGATGATGATGATGATGATGATGATGATGATGATGATGATGATGATGATGATGATGATGATGATAATAATAATAATAATAATAATAATAATAATAATAATAATAATAATAATAATAATAATAATAATAATAATAATAATAATAATAATAATAATAATAATAATAATAATAATAATAATAATAATAATAATAATAATAATAATAATAATAATAATAATAATAATAATAATAATAATAATACTAATAATAATAATAATAATAATAATAAATTATACGACAATATCGGCGCTTTTAATTTGCTGTGGAGTCATTTATTAAATTTGCAATGAAAGTAGAACTATTACGCCTAGGGAACCACAAAATAGTATGTGTTTAGCGAATTTGTTGCAGCATATGTTGAGATGATTGTCATTTTGTTATAGTGCATTTTAAGAGTCATTTTACTAAATTTGTGTATTTCTCTGTTTACGTAGCAAATTTTTAGTGCCTATTTAAGGACCTATTTTGCCCATTTTAGTGCCCCTTTGCCTGCCTATTTCACACATTTTTAGTGCCTTTAAATCCGCTCCCTCACATTATATATGTACACCTACTTAATTTTCTTGGCATTATCCAGTTTTCTCAACATTCTATTTTGTATTGAAACTGGAAGTGGAATTGACAGTATCGATTATCGAAGTATGGATTGTCGTGGGAAATATCTTGTTCTGGTATCGAGAATCGAGTATCGATTCATCCCTAATAATAAAGAAAACGATATAAATCGATTTGCAGGACTTTTGAGCGACCAGGACATTGTATGTTAAGACAAAACACCACGAGGTTTCGTCACTATAGTTTAAGCTATATAAATCACCGCTAAGAACGAAATTTCCGCGTAAAGGCCTCGAAAAGAGTGATTTTGTTTCACACCTCGGCGGGTCGGGATGATTGAGCTATACACGGTCCCCTAAACACCGGAAAAAGATAACGCCGCTCGGCCAGCATCATTAAGAAACTGTAGCCGAAGGCAAGTATTCGAATGGTTGCAGGTGCGGGTCCGACTTGATGTCGCCAGCCAGCCTCCCCTCCCCCCTTCCTCGAGCTTCGTGGAATGTGTTGCGCGCGCTGGACCTGGAATACCTACCCCACCTGTTGGACCATCTTTGACGTGCGGAGTAAACAATTAATAAAACACATAACCTCACTCATTACTTCTCTCCTTGCCAAGCAGTGATGCTATCTCAATGAATTGCATGCTTCGAGACGCCCTGAACATCCAAAAATAAACTTTTCAATAAGTTACAGATCAAACTCGTAACCGCTTTAACATTAGAAGTTCATTTTGGCAATGTTACAGCTTTACTCTCGAATTAACACCAAAATACATTAATTTGCGAGGGTGGTATGAAAAGTTTCCGACCTCAACATGAAGACAGTAGCGTAAATAAAAGCTAGTGAATTTCGTTGATTAATCTGTTGACACTTACCAAAGTTTCAGCCATTTTGGACGCTCAGTTGTTACGTAACAGTCGTCTGAGTTGATGTATTTTTATGAAATGTACAAAATCGAGTATCGAGCTGTCATTAAGTATTTGTTTTTAAAAGGCAATACGCCTACACAAATCAAAGATGAGTTGGATTCTGTGTATGGGGACTCTGCACCATCATTTACCACAGTGAAATTTTAGGCAACTGAATTTAGACGTGGCCGTAAGAGCTTGGGAGATGATGAACGTTCTGGACGTCCAAAACCTGTAACTACCGACGAAAACATCGCTAATGTTCGCCAAATGGTGCTAGACGACCACCGAATTAAAGTGAGAGAGATAGCAGAGGCCATGAACATGTCAAAAGAACGTCTTTGTCACATATTACATCAAAATTTAGACATGAGAAAGCTGTCCGCACGTTGAGTGCCGCGTTTGCTTATGTTAGACCAAAAACGTGTTCGAATGAACATTTCCAACGCTCTGTTGACGCAGTTTAGGCGCAATAAATCCGAGTTTTGGCGCCGATTAATTATTGTAGATGAAACTTAGATACACCATTATACGCCTGAAAAAAATACAGTCCAAACAGTGGACTGCATAGGGGGAACAGGAAAAAAAAAAAAAAAAAAAAAAAAAAAAAAAAAAAAGAGACAGAACCCGTTTTTTAGGCTAGGAAAGTGATGGTGACTGTTTTTTGCGAATGGTCATGGAGTAATTTTAATCGATTATTTTCAAAAAGGAAGAGCCATTGCAGGAGCATACTACGCACCACTACTTGATAAGCTGAAGGCAGAACTTGCGGGAAACTGGCCACATTTGCAGAAGAAGAAAATCCTGTTTCACCAACACAACGAACCGTCTCACACTCAGCGGTTACAATGACGAAAATCCACGAATTACGGTTTGATTTGCTTGACTCACAAGATCTAGACTCAAGCGACTTCTTTTTGTTCCCTCATCTGAAAATTGCGCTCGGAGGACAGAGATTTTCGTCAAATGAAGAGTCAATCACCTTCGTGAACAATTATTTTGCAGAGAAAAACGCCGAGTACTATTTGGACGGGTTACAGAGATGGGAGCATCGCTGGGAGAAGTGTGTAGAGTTACAAGGAGACTATGTTGAAAAACGTCGAGTACTATTTGGACGTGTTACAGAGATGGGAACATCGCTGGGAGAAGTGTGTAGAGTTACAAGGAGACTATGTTGAAAAACGTCGAGTACTATTTGGACGTGTTACAGAGATGGGAACATCGCTGGGAGAAGTGTGTAGAGTTACAAGGAGACTATGTTGAAAAACGTCGAGTACTATTTGGACGGGTTACAGAGATGGGAACATCGCTGGGAGAAGTTTGTAGAGTTACAATGAGACTATGTTGAAAAACGCCGAGTACTATTTGGACGTGTTACAGAGATGGGAGTATCGCTGGGAGAAGTGTGTAGAGTTACAAGGAGACTATGTTGAAAAACGCCGAGTACTATTTGGACGGGTTACAGAGATGGGAACATCGCTGGGAGAAGTTTGTAGAGTTACAAGGAGACTATGTTGAAAAACGCCGAGTACTATTTGGACGTGTTACAGAGATGGGAACATCGCTGGGAGAAGTTTGTAGAGTTACAAGGAGACTATGTTGAAAAACGCCGAGTACTATTTGGACGTGTTACAGAGATGGGAACATCGCTGGGAGAAGTGTGTAGAGTTACAAGGAGACTATGTTGAAAAACGCCGAGTACTATTTGTACGGGTTACAGAGATGGGAGCATCGCTGAGAGAAGTGTGTAGAGCTACAAGGAGACTATGTTGAAAAACGCCGAGTACTATTTGGACGGGTTACAGAGATGGGAGCATCGCTGGGAGAAGTGTGTAGAGTTACAAGGAGACTATGTTGAAAAACGTCGAGTACTATTTGGACGGGTTACAGAGATGGGAGCATCGCTGGGAGAAGTGTGTAGAGTTACAAGGAGACTATGTTAAAAAACGTCGAGTACTATTTGGACGGGTTACAGAGATGGGAGCATCGCTGAGAGAAGTGTGTAGAGTTACACGGAGACTATGTTGAAAAACGCCGAGTACTATTTGGACGGGTTACAGAGATGTGAGCATCGCTGGGAGAAGTGTGTAGAGTTAGAAGGAAACTATGTTGAAAAACGTCGAGTACTATTTGGACGGGTTACAGAGATAGGAGCATCGCTGGGAGAAGTGTGTAGAGTTACAAGGAGACTATGTTGAAAAACGCCGAGTACTATTTGGACGGGTTACAGAGATGGGAGCATCGCTGAGAGAAGTGTGTAGAGTTACACGGAGACTATGTTGAAAAACGCCGAGTACTATTTGGACGGGTTACAGAGATGGGAGCATCGCTGGGAGAAGTGTGTAGAGTTACAAGGAGACTATGTTGAAAAACGCCGAGTAGTATTTGGACGGGTTATAGAGATGGGAGCATCGCTGAGAGAAGTGTGTAGAGTTACACGGAGACTATGTTGAAAAACGCCGAGTACTATTTGGACGGGTTACAGAGATGTGAGCATCGCTGGGAGAAGTGTGTAGAGTTAGAAGGAAACTATGTTGAAAAACGTCGAGTACTATTTGGACGGGTTACAGAGATGGGAGCATCGCTGGGAGAAGTGTGTAGAGTTACAAGGAGACTATGTTGAAAAACGCCGAGTACTATTTGGACGTGTTAGAGAGATGGGAGCATCGCTGGGAGAAGTGTGTAGAGTTACAAGGAGACTATGTTGAAAAACGCCGAGTACTATTTGGACGGGTTACAGAGATGGGAGCATCGCTGGGAGAAGTGTGTAGAGTTACTGGGAGACTATGTTGAAAAACGCCAAGTACTATTTGGACGTGTTACAGAGATGGGAGCATCGCTGGGAGAAATGTGTAGATACACAAGGAAACTATGTGGAAAAAATTAAAAAAAGAACTGAAAAAATATTTTGTATCTTTATTAAATTTGAAAGTTTTCAGAGCACCTATGTAAGATACTGCTTTAGAAAGCGCCGTAACTTAGTCTCAGGAATACTAATGTACGGCACGGTACAACCTGAAGATAATTACGCATCTTTCAAACAGAGATAATGTGGGATCAGAGATCAGCCAAACATTCCATTGTTTGCACCGCACACTCTCCGAGTGACCTCATTTCAACAATGGCCGGTGTTTACAATCTGGAACCCAGGCTCCACTAACATATGCCACAAAGACCGCTTGCTATTTTTATAAGCACATCCACTCCATAACTGCGTAAGTCCTTATAGACGAAATATTGCATCATTCGATACCGAAAAATAGATTTTTCTGTGAATAATATAAGCCAAAAGCGAAAAACTAGGTTCTACATCTTCCAAGGGTATGTCACGAAGATATTCATGGAATACCCCTATCCCACACTGCCGTTTACACGTAATTCTTTTATGTCTGATTTCACTAACAAATGTTAAGACTTAAAACGAGTTTAGTAATAGTTATAACAAAACTTGCATTTCGCTAGCAAGTGTTAGCTTAACACATTAAAAATTGTAAATAGTCACGATGGCGGGCATGAACGCAGCTGTTGATGCCGACTTGCCATATTTAAGACCGTATAAATGGCATTCATAATAGAGTACGGCCTATGAGGAGAAGTGAATTTGAGGAAGAAAATTTTCTACGGAGGTACAGACTGTCGAAACAAGTTGTTATGAAGGTTACTACAGAAGTAAAAGAGAGGTTAGATCATGCATCGAAAAGATATGCCAGTAGTATAGAATTGAGAGAATCAGCACAGTGTAGATAAGATGTTGAACTCTCCTCTGTGTTAATATATGAGTGATGTAGAATGCTCATTGATTTAGAACTCTCCTATATGAAAATCGAGTTGTAAAAGAAGGGGAGTGTTGGCGTAGTGCCGTTCTCCCCTGTGCAGTGAGATGTTTTTGAGGGTTGGGATGATGATGATGATGATTGTGTGTGTGTGTGTGTGATGTGTAATGTGTGATGGGTGGGATGGGTAACGGGGGGGGGGGGTTCCGGGGATGTTTGAATTAAATGTGAATTCATTTCGATGTGTGTGTGTGCTTGAACTCTCATGTATGAATATCGAAGTCTAGGGTTCGATATTGTGATGGGGCGGGGTGGGTAACGGGGGTTCCGGGGATGTTTGAATTAAATGTATTGATAGTAATTCTTCGATGACTGTGCTTGAACTCTCATGTATGAATATCGAGTCTAGGGTTTGATATCTATTACGTTCAGTGCTTCGATGTCTGTGCTTGAACTCTCATGTATGAATATCGAGTGTAGAGTTTGATATCTATTACGTTTAGTGTATGATATATGATGTAGTATCGTTATTCTTTAGATAAAAGAATATCGAGAGAATGATTAGGTATGTTTACTGGGAGAGATTTATGAAAATAAATGTAATAAGACATTCTGGTAAGGGGTGTTCCCTATGCAGAATCTCTCCTTGAGCTATTGTATCCAAGAGCGATGTAAAGGTTAAGAAAAGGTTAAATTCCATTCCCACATCGAGGTACGAGAAAATATAAATCTATTCCACATTGAAGTATAAGGGTGATGACGTGTTGTCATTCCTCAAGATTTGTGCATATGTGAGTAAATTCGAATTAACAGGTCTCACCCTGTCCCGCCAGCTCGGGAACGAACGTGTCCTCACTTCACACAAACCCTCCGTCCGTTAAGTACAATCGACGATAGGATGGGGAGGGGGAAGACAGGTATGATCACGTTTCATCACCCATCTGCTCACTCGGGAACGAATGCATTCTCTTTTCACATCGCAACGTCAAGATGAGTGGAACAACAACACCTATCATTGAAAGTGATACCAGATTCTGGGAGAATCTACGCAATTTCGAAGATTTGCAAAAGCATTGGGTTGAGCACCACGATGAAACGTGTGATGGAAAGATGCATCAAGTGATTTGCAAGAATCCTTCCCATCATGATTCGATCACATCTTATGCTCAATGCGGAAAGAATTGTAAAGTGTACCTCGGGTAAGTAGAATTATAATTGTGTGTTAACGTGAAAGTGTTGTTATGTGTTAGATAACTAATGATAAATATGTTTATTTCAGTAAAGCCCAAAGTGAAGATGTGGCATGCCAGTCCGAACAGGATCAAGGTGAAGATGTGTGCGGTCCGTACAATGATCGTCCGTTTAAGGATATCGGTACATCGAAACCCGAGGAGGAAGTCATAGAAAAGTGAGTATAAAATAATAAGAGTTTTACGTTAACAAGTGTATTAAATATTCACGATGTTGAGACAGTTCGTGTATGTCCGCAGATCCAGTAAGAAAGGAGACAAGAAAAAGAAGAAGACGAACTGCAAACCGAGAATCGTCAAAGCCAAGAAGACGTTCGATCAAGACAGTTTCATCATAATGATGTTCGAACCCTTCACACCCTTCGCAGAATAAGTAGAGGAGGAAGTTGCGAGTGATGGTAAATAGTGTGTGCATGAACGATAACGACATCTCCATCAGCATTGACTTTCGTGTGAACATAGGATTATACAATGAACTCCCATCACTTTACATTAAAGACACACATGACGATACGTTTGTGTATATTACAAAAGAGGATTGGGAGGTAATAATGTCAAATTTGTGTGTTTTGGATACGTATCTGAAAGATGGTAAGCATCCATGTGCACCGTACAGTGAAAATATAATATATGCATTTAATATAATGTTATGCATGAATAAGATGCAAGAAATAACGTTTGTGAATACATGTTTAAATGTGGGCAGTATAAATCTGAATAGTACTGCATTCAATGGACTTAAAAGACTAATTCCATATATTGAAAGAAATTTATATCAGTTGTATGATATTCATAAATCATTATGTTCATATGATGCAAAAAGCAGGAGTGCAAGGAAGAGGATATTGGAGATGTATGTTAAAGTCAATAAAAAGATAATTTGAATTTGTAATGTTTTATTTATTACACCTATATGATAGATTGTACAACATGAGTTAGTGGTTAATAAGTGAATAATTTATCATGAATAATTAAACAGAACAATGAAGTTTGTGCAGGAAAATTTGACGATGCTTGAACTTCCAATCTGACATTCACTGCCCCCGTCACAGTATCCTCAGGTTGATGAGAGCAATCGATGACGAATAGCGGTGCATATTTCAGAAAGTCGTTCCTTTTCAAAAGAGGGTAATTCTCCTTTCCATAGTAGGATGATTGAAATTTGGAATATTGATCATACAGAGATGCAAATTTCGAATTGGCGAAATCCAAATTCATATCATGATAGGGGTAAGATTCACTGTTGAGATAAAGTTTCAGATTGGTGATATTACAATTATCAAATAGAGAAGCATCCTTAGCGAGATGATTCAATCTATCCACTTGTGCACCGACTATGACGAAACGTGGTTTTTCAAGTTTAGTCGTGGTTGCAATGTTCCATGTGAACGCTTTAGTTTGAGGTACAGCAGGTTGAGTGTGAAGGTCCAAGGTTCGAAATGCGACGTGTAGAGGTTTATCCGATTTGACGAGTTTAAGTTTATCAACTCGTTCAGAATCTGAAAGTCGAAGTACAGGCATCCTCCATTCGAGTCTAGTTAGTTGTATGGTTGTAGGATCGTTTCCAATGATACAATTATTAGAATCCTTAGATCTAATGAGAATAAGTTCAAACTTGCTATTAAGTATGACCTCCTTGTGATCGTCGGCGAAACCCAGCAACATCGAAAGAGGAACGATAGCATTGAAGATACCATTCGATGTATTCACGATGTCTACCACACCTCCAGGATAGATCCATCCAGCATTTAGTAAACGATTCGATTCCAGTTCATTCAGTGCAGCATAGTTACGCATCGTTGATGAAATGCCCGGATTCCTAGTTCTATCAATAGTCGTTCCATTCATATCCAGACGAATCTCATCGAATAGGAATGCCATAGCATTGTTACTCAATTTCGATGTGGCAACGGTGCCGTCGGGTTTAGTGAGAGTCCCCTCAATGTAGAGATAACTTCTACTAGGAAGCGTGTACAAATCTTCAGCTTGACATGGAATTCTAATTTCATCGTTCACATCGAGAGCTGACGTATTGTACGGTAGGAATACGTGTTCTTCCTCCTTACTGATCTTATCATCAAAGGTCGGAATCCCGGTCACGTCCAACACATCCATCATAGAACCTTGAAGCCTAAGTTAGCGAGAAATTGTCGATTAGACGATGTGATTAGCTTGCGGGTCGATGATCGAGTAGAGATCAATCTCGAGAGATGTTTTTTAATATAGCATCGTCTCTTAAAACTTATACCCATTACGACGTATGTGCAATCGTACAGTGATGGTTTCGTTCCTGAAATCTAACTTATCGCCGTTCTGGTCTACCACTCTAATGTCGAGATGATCAATGAGATTCGTATCGATGATTGGTAAATATATAGGACTTGATGGTTCCTGCGAAATATGATAACCTGGAGGTACCGATGGGAAAAATTCATACAGAGAATGACCACTTTTACCATTGATGAAAGATCCCGTTGCAAGACTACACTCGATACGTATGATGCTGACTTTGAATATGTTAACCAAATCATTAGACTCGGTCAGCACGTTTGCCGGTACCCTCTGTTTAGAGGTGAAACCGAGAAGTGAAGCAATAGATCTCTCACGACTAAAGTCGATAATATAGGGAGATTGAATTTCTGATTTCATGGTGTTATTATTAGCACGTAGAATAAAGTCGTCACCGATGTCGAGAGCATCCTTGATCAATCTGGCGATATCATCCAATTCATAAGTACCCGGTGGAATTACTATACGTTCGACTTTTCCATCGCGAACGTAATGGAATAGATTATTACTCTCGTCCACATTCGGAATTGAGTAAAAAGTCTCAAAATTCAATAGAGCTATCTCGTAATGTCCGTTAGGATCCAGATGTAATGGTGGATTTAGAAATGTAGAGAAGCTGGTATCACTACCACTCACGGTGATCGTGTAACTCACCGAGGAGAAACTGAAGGCACAAGTGACCGCAAATCACAGAATCGAATTCTTGAAATCTCGTCGTATTATATAGGAGCTTGACACCCGAAAGGTACGTTTCTATCTCTTCCGGAGGTCTCAGATCGCCGAAACTGTCAAAGTAGTAGGCAACGTCACCATCCTTACGTACAGCAACCCAATGTGTACCAGGGTTATTTGATGTATCCAGATTCACTACTATTCTCTCATAGTATCGAGGATGTGGAGGTAGTTTATCGATCATGTAGACACCTCTAAAATGTGGAATGCGTAGACGTCGTGCATACGAATCGATCTCGTTAGCACTCAGGGCTTTTTCCGGGATAAATATAGGCCTCGCCCCGAGTTTTTTGATCGAAGATATAATCCTCTACCCTTACGACGTCTCTTACGGCGAAGACCTTTGCCCTGAGCCAAAGATTCCATGCGCTTGTTGTGACGTGTTAATTCCGCAAGTTGTTTTGCATCCGAACGTTTCTTATTGACAGCCGTAGCAATCTGAGCAGCACCTCCAGCTAGACCACCTGCTGCACCTAGAGCTGCTAAAAGTGGTAGCAAAGGTAAGAAACCACCTCTCTTGTTGCGACGTTTACGCATGCCAGCGCCCGCTGCCAATTTACCCTTCATAAGTGTAGTCACAAGTCGAGCTGCAAGTCGTTCGCCCAAAGAAGCGTCGGCAGACTTTACACGTCTCCAAGCTTTCTCTACCAACACCTTATCGGCTAGACGACGAGATTCTGTATCAGTACTCTCTGCGTAAGCCCGATCGTGATCGAGACACGCTGAATCTAACCCGTTCACCGGTAAGTCACCTCTCTGCAAGCGTTTATGTAGTTTCGTTCCGGGACCGCAGAAACGATAACCCGGTAAATGTGCCTCAAATGGTAATGAATTAATCAAGGAATTAAGAATTCCCGAACCTTTGCGTGCCCGTGTAGAGCGCATGTCTCACTATGAAATAAAAAAGGCAAAACGTGCGCTTTATAAGTATACGATTCCTATGACGATTGGCTAAATCCTGTAAAGACATAGATTGCCCTTATCACGAACGAAATAAAAGACAAAACTTATGCTTTATAAGTATTAGTCGCGATATGGAGATAGTAAAGCAAAAGTGTACGCTACCCATACAGGTGTTAGATTTCGAGGATGACATTCGCAAAGGACGACACGGTACGTTGTTTCCGATTAACGTTAGAACGCTCATACTTGGCAGTTCAAATGCTGGAAAAACGAACGTTTTACTCAACCTGCTTATTCACGAGAATGGTCTGAGATTCGAAAACCTCTACATATACTCGAAATCGTTGCAACAACCTAAATATCGATATTTACTCAGGTTACTGAAAACTATACCCGATATAGGTGTATTTACGTTCGATGATGGTGATAAAGTAATTCAAACGTCGGATGCTAGAGAAAATTCGATATTCGTATTTGATGATGTGATAAATGAAAAACAGGGTAAGATAGCTTCATATTACAGTATGGGTAGACATCGTAATGTCGATGCTATATATTTAGCACAATCATATGCTAAAGTACCTAAACATTTAATTAGAGATAATGCAAATATGATTATATTCTTTAGACAGGATAATCTCAATTTAAAACATATATACGAAGATTATGTAAATACCGATATGTCCTATGATGAATTTAAGAATATGTGTAAACATATATGGGAGAGTGATGAACGATCCTTTGTTGTTATAGTACCAGAATATCCACTGAACGAGGGACGCTACCGTCACGGTTTTGATCGCTTTATCAGAATGAATAAATAGAATAATCCACCACTTAAGCAATGAGTATCGACAGGTTCGGATCCCGAAGAATCATACCCTCTAGGGGTGTGTTCAATCGATATATCATAACTAGAGATGGATCGGGAAACTATCGATTCAAGGGAAAGCGGTTGTGCAATATTCACGACCCTGACGAAGGTGACGATGCATCGACTAAACGTTATGTGGATACGCATACGGCTGACGTCGAGAATCGAATGCAGATCTTCAGCGAGCAGACCTCGTATCAGCGTATGGGTGAGTTTGAAGCTATGCTTAGGGATCACATACAAAAATCGCTCGACATCCAATACAACAATTTAATGGAGTACTTAAGTAAATATGCATTTAAACGTGATTCCGAAAATAATGTCATTATAGATGGTATAAGAATGAAAACGCTGTTGGACCCCCTTCACGAACACGACGTTCCTAATAAAAAATATGTAGATGATAGGATTCCAATTCACGACTCTAATGAAACTCTATCATTTCGAATGAAGAGATTGAAGGATTTAGCCGACCCGATAGATGATAGTGATGCAGTCACCATGAGTTATGTTAATCATTTCTTTATACAGAAACATAATGAATTGCAAACGGGTTTAACTGAGACTATAACAAACATTGTCGATACTATTACACGGAAACAGAATGAATTACAAAGTCAGTTAACTAGAACAATCACCTCCGCTAGCGAGACTATTACTACAGCTGTAGAAAAAGAAGTGAAAGAACTAACCGCACGACAAACGGAACTTGATAATAAACTAATCACTATAAATAATGATATTCATACTATGAAAACACGAATGAGAAATGTTGTAAACACTATGTTACAACAATTGAAAGCACAACTCATAATTTCATTGCAAACACGTCCGTTTCGAGGTCCCTCTTTAAGGTATACGTTAACATCGGGACTCGAATACTATAAAGTTCCTGGAAATGGAAGTGTACTCTCGTGTTCCATCGTATCATCGGTACATCCGCATGCTGTAAATGATACATTGTTTGCAATAAACGGAAGATTAGTTGAAAGATATCCTGTAAGAGTTGAAACTGGCGATATTCTATCGTTTACAGCGCCAGTCGGACGTGCTAAAGATGGTCATATATTAAGTATAGAACTGATAGTTTCATATAAATTAGCAGTAGCTGATTAATTATACATTCATTTCGATATGGATGCTGAAGCTATAAGACTTAAGGAATCCATTGCCCGTCACAGTAGGGCAATAAGAGAAAAGTTACGTTCTCTCAAAGGAATGAAATTCGAAACGCAACGAGTCATGTCTGAAGTTCTTCAACCTGTAACCGAACCGTTGAAAGTAATAGCGAAAGCACACCAAGACAACAACGACGACGACGACGACGACGACGACGAAACTACAGATGATGCTAACGGATCTGATCTCGTGTCAAAGTATCTACACAAGGTTCGAACTGCCAGTTCGAGTGACATGGACAATACTTACGGCATACGTTACGAGGATAATGAGTATAAATTGGGTAACAAGACAGTTGTGTTTAAATCTGATGGTGTTCAGATAGGAACAGAAACGTATGAACCCACAGCAGGCTTATATGAATTATTATTTAAACGTTTACCTCGCAAGACATCGTACACAGATGATGATTTAGACGTGTATTCGCAAATCTTACAAAATACTCAAGTTTACAGACACGGTTATTCAAGAGATGGACGTTTAAGAGCAAATCGAGGGTTCAAGTATCGTCATATCATTCGTGACCTTGTTAGTAATCGAACTGGATTTGGTTTACGTTGGAAAGAACATGTACCGCAGAGAAAATTAGATTACGTCTACTGGAACGATCCGAATGAAATAATAAACAGATTAAGATTATTAGTTGCGTCGAGGGATGCAGGTAATTTGAATCACTCAGCCGAGATAGAAGAAATTATTACAGAACTTAAAACATCAAAAATTATAGCATGATAAAACGTCGCATTGCAACCGAGTTACTTGCACCAGCTAGAAGACGATTTTTACGTCGTAAGATCATAAGCAAAGGAATGAACGATTTAGTACAAATAGATCTTATGGACATGTCTAATTATGCAAGAGACAATAGGAATTATAAGTATATTCTTCTTGCATGCAATTTTTATTCCAAGATGGCTTATGCACGACCATTACGTGATAAAAGTGGTATTAACGTTTCGACTGCTATGGAGGAGATATTGAATGAAATGGAATCGTTTCCGAAGAATGTTCAATCTGATAAAGGAAGAGAGTTTTACAATAAACATTTCCGCGAACTAATGAATCGTAATAATATTAATCATTACAGTACATTCACACACGTTAAGGCTGCTGCAGTGGAACGTTTAATAAGAACGATCAAACTGATTTTGCATAAGGAATTTATTGTTCAAGGCTCATATCAATGGATAAACATACTACCTAGAATTATTCATACCTACAATAATACTTACCATCGAACGATTCGTATGAAGCCTGTAGAAGTTCGTGATAATTCTCTCCTGCTCAGCGTATACAAATATGATAGAAGTCTGCGTGAGAAGCGAAGATCTAGACTTCATCGTGTTGGTGACTACGTGAGGATTTCTAAGCATAAAGGTGTTATGGAGAAAGGTTATCTACCAAATTGGAGTGTTGAAGTCTTTAGGATACGTACAGTGCAAAGGACACATCCATTGACCTATCTCATCGAGGATCTGGAGGGTAAACTGATTGAAGGAGCATTCTACGGTTATGAATTACAGAAAACTCAATATCCAGACACGTATTTAGTTGAAAGGATCATCAGACGTCGTGGTGATAGGATTCTGGTGAAATGGTTAGGATTTCCTACCCGTGAATGGATTAATGAGGTGGACATTGTATAAATAAAAAAACACACAACTCAATAAAGAAATATAATTTTAATGATATATTGTGTTTGATTTTTTTTTTTTTTGTTCACATTGATTCCTGACATCTTCTGTAACTGCTAATTCACATCTCCTTAACTTAAACATGATAATAACATTTTTATACTTTTTTAAAAATCTTCTGTAACTGCTAATTCACATCTCCTTAACTTAAACATGATAATAACATTTTTATACTTTAAAAAAAAAATCATACATGATTATAGTTGAATTAACATTTAATTGTAGAGATTTTAACATAACGTACATGCTAGTTCACATTGAGTATATATAAATTCACCTACCCTTAACGTAAACATGATAATTACAATTTGAAGTAATTAGTAATATACGTTAAACAAACATCATACATGATTATAGCTGAAATAAGAGCCTTTGTACATGCTAGTTCACATTGATATATATAAATCTCCCCTCACCCCTTAACGGAGACATGATAATAACATTTTGATATAATTAGTAAATATATTTTAATAAAAAATCATACATGATTATAGTTGAATTAACATTTCATTGATTTCTGCTATCTAACATTTCAAAACGACATGAATAGGAAAAAATATTCCTTCACCCCTAACATAAACATAAATAAAGCAACACGTTATCTTTCAAATGAAGTAAATATGTTATTATCATGTAATTAGTAACACACTTTACAAATATACTTGAAACTCAATTATTTCGTTTTTTGAAATACAGTAATATGTTATTATCATGTGCCTAGTAATACCTTTTAACTCAGTTGTAACACACTTTACAATTATACTTGAAACTCAATTATTTTATTTTTTGAAATACAGTAATATGTTATTATCGTGGCCTAGTAATACCTTTTAACTCAGTTGAATCTATGCTTTATTGAGAAAAGAAAAAGAAATTTACACTTGACAATTTTCTATAGCATAATGTCCCCATGCTAATGTTGAAAATGAATTATTGGGAATGTATCGTTTTGTATCGATACCACTTAAAGCTATCTTATTAGATTCAATAGTATGAACATCATGTTTATAACTTCTGAAACATGTCTGCATGCTTCGATGTATAGTGTCAGGATGTGTAATACATGAGAGATATTGTTCAAAGGTTATGAATCTCATCGAATCTTTTGTTACACCTTTTGATTTTTTAATCACTTCAGTATCATATCGATAACTATATAATTTCGATTTCAGCCCTACATATTCAGTCATCACTCTACCGGCTAGCTCATCCTTGAATAATCCTGAAATTTTCTTATTTGCTAACGGAATACCATACACATTATCCATTGGATAATTCGATGTATCGAATAAATGTATATTGGTTTTAATAAATTCATATATATCGCAGCTAGATTCAAAGAGAAAAGCATCCGTGTCCGTATAGATTAAAGTTACATCTTTCAATTTTTTCTTCAGAATTTCATAATAAAAATCATACATTTTATGTTTGGATAGATCCAGGATTGCTTGTCCTATGTATATTGGCTTATTCATCAATATTTCATCTCTGACCAATTCTATACCTATTAAATTTTCATCAAAAATCACGTACCTTATACATGTCTGTCGAGCTAACAATTTACGCGCTCGTTTCCAGCTGGTAGCTAAATGAAATGAATTATAACGTTTTACATTCTCTATAAATTTTCCATAAACACAATTATTCATTAACTTCCATAGATTTTGACCAAATTTCGTCTTATCTTCAATACGTTTACGAACGTTGAGTTCAATGTAAGGATTTATCCAGTTAGATTGTTTGTAACCTATTACTCTATGTATACGCGATGGAATCAAACCAAGTTTAACACATTGTTGAAAATTGAGATAATGTAATACGTATTTATTTTTATCATTCAATGTTGTTAGCAATTTTGTATACTTATCACCTGGCGCGATTTCATTCAAAGGGCATAATGGCAAATCATTTTGTATATCATGAAGTTCCTGTGGATATTTAAAGTCTACTTCCAACACATATCCCACGTCAGAATCACTTGTAATAGACATAAAATCTATTGATTTAATTTCAGCATCAGTTAGCCACCTTATATCAGTGTATGGTAAGCTATTATTTTCCATTGTATAACTATATAGAGAATTGCAGTCAACGTACATTAAATAATTAGTTGGTTGAGTGTTATCATAGCTAGTCATGTATCTGTTATTCGCCTTTGCATACCGTTTGGACACAGTGCAAATTCCACCTCGTATTCCTTTTTCGAAGAAATCTAGCATAGTCTTATCTGTTAATAATGAAATCTGTACACCAGTCGTTCTTAACATTGCATCATAGGCTAACCCGGGAAGTGTGTAATACTGACACGGGTCGAGTCCGTACAAACCGATACTTAATTCACGGAAGCGTTCAAACACGTCCGTTAGTATTAATGTATCGCACTTAAGATATATAGTTAAATATTCACCCAGATTTTTAACATTGAATTCATTCCATACCGTTCTAGCATGACTATAATCCTCATCGCTTACATGATCAAACTGATGTTTGGATGGTAGACTATTCTCGTATAATTTTTCTATAGAATCCACATACGTGTACGGGAAGACACCTTTACGTTTCATCAGTTGTCTATGCAAAGGATTCGTGTACATATTATTGGTATAATGAAAATCATCTGCTTCTAACATATCCGAAAGGTTACTAAGTTTTGAATTCAAAAAACGATAGCTATCCAGAAATCTTAGATATATACTCATTCCATTCGAATTTGTATATCTTTTGCTAAAGGATAAGTAATTTTCAGAAGTTTGTGCAATACAGTTGATAGGTTCCGTATCGTAACCTAGTTTCTTTACTATGAAATGAGCATCGTATTTTGACAAGCAATGAAAGAATATTGGTATGAATCCTGGCATTTTCCTATTTAAATTGCAGTGCTTATGAGCTGGGCCAACGTAACTTCCAGTCAAATGACAATGATCACGAACCTTTATACACGAGTTAAGAAATTCACGTTTGCATATGTGACATCGTGTTGCATTTTGATATTCTAGCTCATCCACATCTCTCATACTTATTTCAATTTTATTAGCATATATATTAATGACCTGATTTGCAATTAACGTTAATTCTTTAAGAAAATTTTCAATTGCATATGGACCTTCAAATGATTTGAAACGTGTTAAATTTTTATCATAACTACAGACCAAATGTAATGCAATTGCATACGCTTCATGTTTATGAATGCTACGTGTCCAGCTTTTACTCGATACATCTTGACACGAATCTACCTTACGTAAGATACATTCTATGTCTGCATAAACCACGAATGGAACTTTTAGACATTTCGAATATGCGTTAAATTCAACGAGATCAGTTTTACCAGCCTCGGGCATTCTGATAATTTGATTCATCATACACCTCTTTTTATGGCTATTTAAACGTGATTCTGATGTGAAATACAAGTTACAATTGTTACATAACCATTTTCGCCCATTATGTTTAGTTAGCTGCTTTCCTAGCAAACGTGACAAGTCTGTTATCAGACAATAATGTCTTTTATACATTAAAAGATTAACATGATATGATTTTATCTCTCTTGGTTGATATAAGAGAATAATCGATTTATTTTCAACACCGTATATCGTTATTGAAATATTTGAATTTTGATTCTCGAATTTTTCTACATCTTTCAATGATACGGGGAATGTTATATTCTCAAAGTTAAATTCGTTACGAAAATCATATCTTTTATAGGAGGTGGGTCGATTCTTGTTACGTTCTACTGGGTATTTGGATGCTAACAGACAGTATGCAAAGCAATATTTATCAGTATTACGAATGTTAATAACAGCTCTCTTCGATTTTATAAAGTCGGGTAATTCAGTATACATCCCTGCATTCAATGAATCGTATTGTGTCACATATATTGTTAATTTCTCAATACTGTATAAAGCTTTTGAACTGGTACGCGATTCAAAATTATCCATATGATCTAGTATAGGTTGTACAATCTTCTCTTCATACCATATAGATTTATCTGTAGATTGCAATATCACCTCAAGTTTACTGTTAAAGTTAAATGTATGAATATTATCGCTCTCTTGTGATATTATGACATATTGACAGGATAAACAGGATCCTATCTTAAGACCTGATTTATACATGTTTAAGCCCTTATCAATTTCATTCAAAATTAAAGGTTTGCATTCTGCTAAGAATATAACGGGGTCAAGTATATTAACACAGTTGTGAATTTCGTAGGTGGTTAATCGTTTTTTGAAAGCAGACTCACTGTGAATACATCGTAATCGTTCAGCCTGGGTCACGTTCGAACAGGTTTCATCTTGCTGAATCGAGGGTTGTCCAGTGGCAGTATCGGAGCATCTTGTCGTCGTTTCTGAAAAAAGCAATTACAACATTCGATTAACTTTACATACGGGAACATTGATTTACATGTATGTAAGGTGGTAACAGAAATAACATACATGTTAATAACTTTTACATGTATGAATCTCAATTTTACGTAAACTCTATACTTTACGTAGAACGTAACACGCATGTAACTTTTACATATGAAAATAGTTACATAATGATTATGTATTTTACAATTATTGCTATCATCACGTAACTACAATATTCAGATAATATGTAACTGTTTTACGTAATGCTCTCTCCCTTACATAAATGATAAAAACACACAACGTAAACCATATAGATGTAAAATACCGTAACTGAACTACGATATTCACATGTACGTTTTACACATATAAATTAACGTTCTTTTTTCACCTACAACGTTACTTTTACGTGTAACAAACAAACGTAACTAACATGCATGTGAAATAACGTAACTGAACTACGATATTCACATGTACGTAATTATTACACATGAAAATTAACCCTACAACGTTCACTCTCAATTACTAATACTACATGACGTGCGATAATTAACACTTTAAGTTCTAATACAACATGTACGTACATGCAAGTAACTACATTAAATTACTAATACTACATGACGTGCGATAATTAACACTTTAAGTTCTAATACAACATGTACGATTTCACATTTACATGCAAGTAACTACATTATCACTTTTTTTATGAAATTTTATTCAATAATTGTACTCACCTTTTGACGACATTACGGGCTGCTTAAAAAAGACAATTTATGTCGTTTGAAACCACTTTCTAGTGTTTCCTCGCCATGGTATTGGAGTATGCAGTCACCACGATTTAGTAGATCTTTCTGCGCTGCGGTCATATGTTTGAATCTCTCCGGGAGGAAGACTTGGAAATCTGATGTTTCGACGACGACCCGTTCACCATATCTGGTCTTCACGGTTTTGACGGATCGAATGATGTGTTGAACGGACTGATCTAATTCACGTAGTTTCTTTGTGGGAAGATGTGTTCCACCTTCAGCTAGTTGATTTAGCTGTAGCATCTCATGATCTGAAACATACATATAAGCACACACGAATCAGTATTACTTCAACATTCTTCGTAAACAGAGATAAAAAATGACTTACAATATACAACTTTTCTATCTTACCTGTAGGATCCATATTTCCAGAGAATCGACTGCCTCCTCACTCATCCGTGCCGGGGTATTTATTAACAGATGCTCCGCCCCCCCTCCGTCCGGGAGAGGTGTTACTGTCTACATATTACGCTATGTGTTTAAAGTAGTTGTGACTACGTTATAAGTTCGAAGGTAATACTAGTAACTTTATTATCATAGTTTAAACTTTATATAGATTCATCATTTTTTACACCCCCTCCAACCGTATCTCTCCTTCCCAAACACCATGTTGCGTGCGCACACTAACTGTGATTCGTTCCCTACATCTTGGAGGGGGGGATATAATTACACATTTCTTTACACACACATACTTGTACAAAATATATTTTTCTGAACATTTGATTTTTTTACATTTGGTATACTAACACATTCATAGTATTGTTTCATCATTCATACAAATATATAGATTCATTCGTTTAATTTTAAAATATATTCTTTTTTTTCCTAACGTTATTTGACAAAGTTAGACTTCGCTACAGCAATAAGAATGTTTTGACCACCCCTGTCACCAGTCTGGAGAGATTAACTCTTTTTTTCTCTGACCCACATACCAAAAGGGATGACGTTCAGTGGAGTATTCGTAATACTGAGGGGAGATTTTCTAGACAATTTTTTATATGGAGGGTGATATCTTACCATGGATAGTTAGGATATCTACACTATAGATCCCTAGTTGCGTATATATATTATCATATTGATTGATCAGTTTTGTATTACTCATATATACTTAAAGATGAGATACTTTTCTCTCGTTATCTTAATCATTTTTAAATAGATGGTTAGTGCTTTTATTTTATTTTCGATGTTATGTTCCACTTTTATCATGCTTAGAGGGAATATTCTTTTTAAGTTATCGTGCTTAGAGGGTGCGTTCCTTTATCATGAAACCCCTTTCAAACAGCTTTACATTTGCATTCTTATACTTTTCTCTCAATATTTTTTTATCATTCTTAAAGAGATGGGTAGTGCTTTTATTTTTATTTGCATTTGCTATGTACCACTTTTATCATGCTTAGAGGGGACATTTCTTTGTCATGCGACCCTCTCACATAGATTTACATTTCCATTCTTATACTTCATCAATGTGGAATAGATTTATATTTTCTCGTACCTCGATGTGGGAATGGAATTTAACCTTTTCTTAACCTTTACATCGCTCTTGGATACAATAGCTCAAGGAGAGATTCTGCATAGGGAACACCCCTTACCAGAATGTCTTATTACATTTATTTTCATAAATCTCTCCCAGTAAACATACCTAATCATTCTCTCGATATTCTTTTATCTAAAGATTAACGATACTACATCATATATCATACACTAAACGTAATAGATATCAAACCCTACACTCGATATTCATACATGAGAGTTCAAGCACAGACATCGAAGCACTGAACGTAATAGATATCAAACCCTAGACTCGATATTCATACATGAGAGTTCAAGCACAGTCATCGAAGAATTACTATCAATACATTTAATTCAAACATCCCCGGAACCCCCGTTACCCACCCCGCCCCATCACAATATCGAACCCTAGACTTCGATATTCATACATGAGAGTTCAAGCACACACACACATCGAAATGAATTCACATTTAATTCAAACATCCCCGGAACCCCCCCCCCGTTACCCATCCCACCCATCACACATTACACATCACACACACACACACACACACACACATACAATCATCATCATCATCATCATCCCAACCCTCAAAAACATCTCACTGCACAGGGGAGAACGGCACTACGCCAACACTCCCCTTCTTTTACAACTCGATTTTCATATAGGAGAGTTCTAAATCAATGAGCATTCTACATCACTCATATATTAACACAGAGGAGAGTTCAACATCTTATCTACACTGTGCTGATTCTCTCAATTCTATACTACTTATGCCGATCTCGCATTTGCTTCAAGTATTAATAACTTTGCGATTTTATAATTCACTGAATTATGTGGATAATACTCTGTCCACCTCCCGTCTTGAAACGTTCAAGTCATTCGTCACTTTTCCTTCTTCGTTCCTCGTTTTAAATTTACGTAATACTGAGTTAGAACATGTATCGAAAGGAATATGCCGATCTCGCCTTTGCTTCAAGTATTAATAACTTTGCGACTTTACAATTCACTGAATTATGTGGATAATACACTGTCCACCTCCCGTCTTGAAACGTTCAAGTCATTCGTCACTTGTCCTTCGCTCCTCGTTTTAAATTTACGTAATACTGAGTTAGAACATGTATCGAAAGGAATATGCCGATCTCGCCTTTGCTTCAAGTATTAATAACTTTGCGATTTTATAATTCACTGAATTATGTGGGTAATACATTGTTTACCTCCCGTCTTGAAACGTTTAAGGCACTTGTTTTTCGCACCTCGTTTTAAATTGACGTAATACTGACAAGTTGTTTGCTGCTTGTAGTAGTGACACATGCATTTGAATTAAATTCGTTTCCAATATTTTCCCCGCGACATCTTTCTCTTTTACATTCACTGCATCCGTCCTCTTATTTTCCACTCTATCCTTACACTTCGTCACCATTTCAATTAACAATCCTTTCTCCGTCGATGAGAAATTTGTCTCACGGCTTTATTTATGATTTTGTTCATCCGCCATTTGTGCAGATGCAAATGAAGACAAAAACGCATCGGAGTACGTTCAGAAAATCATCCATAGCCTTCTATAGCTGTGGTATTTACAAGTTTCTTGGCCTTAACACAGTTTTGTTAACAGTTTGAGAAAACAGGTTAGTGAAATGCAAGAAATTTAACATTAGTTTTAGCGCTGTGACAATTGTTACGTTACATTTGTTAACGTCGATTTTAACATCTGTTGGTGAAATCGGGCATAAGTAGACTACACAAACACAAAATACAGTATTGGTTTAAAAGAATCGGGTCGTGCTATGACGTTATATATACGTACGTGTGAGTTGCTCAGTACCGTACAATAGCAATTTTCCCAGTACCGTACGTGAAGGTATATTTTTATCCGTTGGACTTGCACTGGCATTAGATTATAGGCATTCCTGTCAACATGGAGACCAAAAGGAAAGGAAATTGTTAGAAGAAAATATGAAACAAGCAATAAAGAGTGTGATAGAAAGATCAATGAACCTGGGAGTAGCAATATATATTGCTGAAACATTAACATCGACTCTGTATAAGTTGATGTTGCAGGAAAAGGCACAAAAACAAAAGAACAAAGCAATAGCAAAGGGACGTAAGACTAACATTAATAAAACTACACTCCTGGAAATTGAAATAAGAACACCGTGAATTCATTGTCCCAGGAAGGGGAAACTTTATTGACACATTCCTGGGGTCAGATACGTCACATGATCACACTGACGTGATCATAGGCACATAGATACAGACAACAGAGCATGCACAATGTCGGCACTAGTACCGTGCATATCCACCTTTCGCAGCAATGCAGGCTGCTATTCTCCCATGGAGACGATCGTAGAGATGCTGGATGTAGTCCTGTTGAACGGCTTGCCATGCCATTTCCAGCTGGCGCCTCAGTTGGACCAGCGTTCGTGCAGGACGTGCAGACCGCGTGAGACGACGTTTCATCCAGTTCCAAACATGCTCAATGGGGGACAGATCCGGAGACCTTGCTGGCCAGGGTAGTTGATTTACACCTTCTAGAGCACGTTGGGTGGCACGGGATACGTGCAGACGTGCATTGTCCTGTTGGAACAGCAAGTTCCCTTGGCGGTCTAGGAATGGAGAACGATGGGTTCGATGACGGTTTGAATGTACCGTGCACTATTCAGTGTCCCCTCGACGATCACCAGAGGTGTACGGTCAGTGTAGGAGATCGCTCCCCACACCATGATGCCGGGTGTTGACCCTGTGTGCCTCGGTGGTATGCAGTCCTGATTGTGGCGCTCACCTGCACGGCGACAAACACGCATACGACCATCATTGGCACCAAGACAGAAGCAACTCTCATCGCTGAAGACGACACGTCTCCATTCTTCCCTCCATTCACGTCTGTCGCGACACCACTGGAGGCGGGCTGCACGATGTTGTGGCGTGAGCGGAAGACGGCCTAACGGTGCGCGCGACCCCAGCCCAGCTTCATGGAGACGGTTGCGAATGGTCCTCGCCGATACCCCAGGAGCAACAGTGTCCCTAATTTGCTGGGAAGTGGTGGTGCGGTCCCCTACGGCTCTGCGTAGGATCCGACGTTCTTGGCGTGCATCCATGCGTCGCTGCGGTCCGGTCCCAGGTCGACGGGCACGTGTACCTTCCGCCGACCACTGGCGACAACATCGATGTACTGTGGAGACCTCACGCCCCACGTGGTGAGCAATTCGGTGGTGCGTCCACCCGGCCTCCCGCATGCCCACTATACGCCCTCCGTCAACTGCACATACGGTTCACGTCCACGCTGTCGCGGCTTGCTACCAGTGTTAAAGACTGCGATGGAGTTCCGTATGCCACGGCAAACTGGCTGACACTGACGGCGGCGGTGCCCAAACGCTGCGCAGCTAGCGCCATTCGACGGCCAGCACCGCGGTTCCTGGGTGTCTCCTGTGCCGTGCGCGTGATCATTGCTTGTACAGCCCTCTCGCAGTGTCCGGAGCAAGTATGGTGGGTCTGACACACCGGCGTCAATGTGTTCTTATTTCCATTTCCAGGAGTGTATAAATAGAGAACCTAGATCTAACTCTGTGCCAACAGAAACTGGAAATAGTGAAGATCCTTAGAAGACTAAAAGAAAAGAAAATTTTGGAACCAAAACCAGTGTTGATTGAAGTGTTCTAACAGAGTGTATCATTTGTTTATAAGTCACAGAGGAGGCTTTGGTTCAGTGTGTATCGTCCAAGGGTTGGACACATATTGAATGTACAGAACAAGAGAACGTTGATTTTTATAGATGTGATCACTGTGTTTAAAAACATGCTTCATTAGTTCTAAGACATTTTTATTTTGTTGTGATAATCTCTAGAGAACGTTTTGAAAAATATATAATCATGTCACCGTGTTCTGTTTTTATCTAAAAAATACAATAATTATGATAAGAATAATTATCTTGTGATTTATTATATAGTTTCTCTTCATTTATTTAGAAATATATATTTATTTACGTCTGTCCGGTGCTGGGAAACACTTTTTGAGATACGCAGTTATCACTAATATTTACTTTAGTTATTAACAGTCAACGTGACTCGTGTTCATGAATGTTCATTACTAATGCTGTTTCTTTTGTTATTACCTTAATGATAGTAGTAACACTTTACTTGTTCTCCATTGCATTTTCTTTAAATTTTTAAATAACTTTAGGTATGCGGTACTGGGCGCATCTCCTCTACTTATAGAAGTACAAGTAAAATAACAACATCCACGTATACCTTTGCAAGTTCTCCATGACGTTAATTGTGTTTGTGTTTCCCGAGGCAGAATTTCACAACGTAACCTCCCTTGACGTCAAAATGATACAAAAACAAGAGAAAGGCAGAAGTATCCGTAAAGAATTTTCACCGCGTCTCTCTGACTTGCACGTGTTATTTACTGAGACTTGTGACGTAAGATATAACCTTCCTTCCTCTTCTTTCTCTGTAGATAACTTAAAAGCACTTTGGTATAGAAATTATTGAACGTAGAAGTTCGTAAAGGTAATGTTTAGTCAAAGAAGAAGCAAACATGCAAGTACAGTTGCCTCAAAATTATTGCAATTTTTAAAATACGAGGGCTGTTCAATAAAGAATTATTACAATTTCTTTTGACAACGTACCTTTACTCATCCTCATAATTTTGATGGTCCTTCTCAAAATAGTCTCCCCTGAATGCGATGTACTTGTCCCAGCGTTTCTGCCAGTCTTCAAAGACATCCTGGAAACAATTTTTTGAAAGATCCTTCAAAATCACCTCCGCAGCCTTCACCACTGCTTCTGATGATGAATAATGCCTCCCACGAAGGCGTTTCTTCAAGTTGGGGAATGTGAAAAACTCACATGGGGCTAAATCCGGACTATAGGGAGGGTGAGGGATGCACTTCACGTTGATTTTTGCAAGATATTCAGCAACAACATTGGCAATATGCGGCCACGCATTATAGTGGTGTAGCATCCAGTCTGCTTCATGGAAATGAGGTCTTTTGCGCCTGATATGGACTTGCAATGTTTTCAGGACGTTCCTGTAGTATTGTCCAGTTACTGATGTGTGTGCAGGTACAACATGCTGATAAACCATTCCATGAATATCAAAGAATGAGATGACCATAACTTTCCCAGTAGAAGCAACAACTTCTGCTTTTTTGGTTGTTGGTTAAAAGGAGATTTCCACACTGAGCTTTACTGTTTGTTCTCAGGATCAAAATGATGTAGCCAAGTTTCATCTGCAGTGATTACGTTTGAAAGAAACTCTGGATCTTCCTCTAACATCCACTTTAACTTCATGCAGACCTGCATGTGAATGTCCTTTTGTTCGGGAATCAACATTTTTGGAACCCATCGCGCACAAACACGTCTCATGTGTAATGTTTCTGTCACCAACGTGTGGATGGCACCCAATGAAATGTTCAGTATTTCAGAAAGTGATCTTAAGGTAATTCGTCGGTCCTCTCTCACAATGGCAGCAGCAGTGTTGGTGTGTTCTTCCGCAAGAGCAGTAACTGGAGCATCGGGTCCACCTTCCTTTGAAATTAATTGTCTCCCCTCTTTAAACATTTTAAACCACCTTCGAGTTCTGTTGTAGGGAAGAACAGACTCTCCATAGGCCTCCTGTAACATTGTATAAGCCTCAACTGAAGATTTGTTGAGACGAAAGCAGAATTTAAAAGCCGTATATTGTTCCTCGAGCGTTACCTCCATTGCAGCGGTAGGCGATACTGAACATGTCTGAACTTGCCTGGTTCTCACAGGTGGAAACCAGGAATACCAACAATGAAACTACTACGGCGTGTTTGTTTCACATTAAGCTAACAGATTTGAAATCAGATTTGAATTCAGATTTGAATTACAGTTTGAATTTTAGTGCAAAAAATTATGGCCTTAAAAAGGTTATAATCCTTGTTTATTGAACAGCCCTCGTACGTACAAAGGCCAACATAAATATTCGAACGTAAACATATTTATTATTTTAAAGCTACGCAGAGTAAGCCTATGTAAATACAACTGGTACAAAATAAACTTGAGTCTTCCATTAAACATATAAATTCATAAATATCAAATGAAACTAATTTGCACTACAAGGAGAAATAAAACGGTTACTTTACATCTGGACATAAATATTCGAACAGAGAACCGCTAGTATTTAGTTATTATCCCCTTTCTTTGAATTACTGCTGATAATCGTTTGGACATTGTCTGTATAGTGACTACAGAGTCCGTATTTCTCCACTCTGTTTGAGGAAGTTCTTTCAGATGGCCCTTGCTTCCTCACACGCTCCTCGAGTTCCTTCCACATGTTCTCTATAGGATTTATATCTGGAGATTGGGGCGGTGTCTCCAAAGTGTGAGAAGTGTTGTACACAATCCAAAGACCTGCAACTTCAGCAGTATGCTTCGGATCATTGTCCTGCTGGAAGTAATAATCATGCCGTAATCCCAACTTCTCTGCACTCCTTTTAAGATTGTTTTCAAGAATCCTCATCACTCAGATGTTGCAGTTAGCTTGCGTAGTAGTCGTTAGTGATACTTTTACCCTTTCCCAAGTAATCAATAAAAACAATTCCTTGTGCATCCCAGAAAACTCTCGCCATTACCTTGTTAGCTGAGAAAATTGACTTTGCCTTTCTTGGAGCTCATTCACCAGGCGCAGTCAACTGTTTTGACTGTGATTTACTTTCTGGAGTGTAGTGATGTATCCAAGTTTCATCTATAGCAATCAGTCGTCTCAAAAATTCACTGGGATTTTGACGGTAGAGCTCCAAGTTCTTAACAGATACAGTTTTTCTCTGCAACTTTAGATCAGGTGTCAACAAACGTGGCACAGATGTTGTGAAAGCCCAAAACATTACTTAAAGTATTACCTGCACGTTCTTTTGATATGTTTACAGTCTCTGATATCTCAAACAACTTTAATCTACAGTCTTCCAGTACTAGACGATGATTTTTTCAATGATCTCTGGAGTTGTGACTTCCACAGGACGTCCAGAGCGAGGCTCATCACTAGTACTCGTACGTCACATTTTAAACCCTACAACTAACCTTTTAATTATTGTATATGCTGGGACAGAGTCTTTCAATGTACTGTCCATTTCCTCCTTCATTTCTTTGGGCGTTAAGTCTTTCAAATGGAAGTATTTAATTACTACAAATCATCCAATTTAATGAGCTGTATTTTCGTGAAAGCTCTACACTTGTCTTGTTTAAAATGCTATCATTCAAAAACCAAACAAGTTATTGACCTGTAACTAAGGTTACAAGCTACTCTAGAGTTAAACTACGAGGATGGGTCAAAAAGTAATGCCTCCTTTTTTCTCTCTCTTTTTTAATTACTAAGAAAATTGATCCAATTTACATAGCTTGAAAACTACAACATTGACGATTAATTTGTCACTATTCAATATAATCTCCGTCGTTTTCCACAGTTTTGGTCCACCTTTTAACTAGGACATGTATTCCAGTGTGGTAAAACACACGGTCTTGCTTCCTAAGCCATTGACGCACGGACGTTTTCACAGCCTCCTCATCTTCAAAATGAATCCCACGACGAGCTTCCTTTAGTGACCCGAACAGATGGAAGTCTGATGGTGCCAGGTCAGTGAGGTAAGACTTGCCATCCCAATTTCTCAATTTCTGCAGTGGTGTAACGGCTGGTGTGTGGTCCTGCATTGTCATGCAAAAGAAGAACATCTGCCATAGTTTCTGTTGGGCGAACTCGGCGAAGACGTGCTTTCAGCTTTTTGAGAGTTCTGACTTATTGGACAGAATATATTGTGCATCCCTGCTCCAAAAATTCAATCACAAGGTTATCCTCTGCATCCCAAAACACTCTCGCCATAACTTTCCCTGCCGACCGCTGAGCTTTGAATTTTTTTTTCCTTCGGTGACGTTGTGTGATGCCATTCCATTGACTACCTCTTTGATGCTGGTTAAAAAGAATGAACCTACGTTTCGTCTGCAGTAACAATTTTTTCGAGAAACTCCTCTCCCTCGGAGGCTATTGTTTTCCTTGTTTCTTTGTTTTGGGCGGTTAACATTCTTGGTACTCAACGTGAACAAACTTTTGAGTAACCCAGTTGTTGAATAATCGTCATCACACTGCCTTTACTGAGGGAGGTAATACGACGTAATTCACCTGTTGTTACCCGGCGATCACCACGAATGATGTCATCGACTCGCTGAATGTTGCATGGAGTCACTGCCACTTCGCTTTTCATCTGCCAATGGTGTTTGCCCTTCAGCTTCGTTACAGCGACGAACCCATCGTCTAACAGTGCTGACATCCACCGTTGTATCACCATACACATTTTTAGCCTTTCGTGAATGCGAATTGGCGTTTCACCTTCCGCAGTCACAGAACGCTGTCTAATACGAATGTCGATGTCAGCCATTTTGCAAGAGGATGCAGTGCTTCCAATTGTTGACTTAGGAAGTTACTACTGCAGGGGATTGGAGAAGAAGGTTTGAGGAATTGCTTCAAATTCAAAGTTTTCACATAACTTACTTATTTAAGGAAAAAAATAGGAGGAATTACTTTTTGACCCACCGTGGTATATGATGCTGTTAGTGGCACCATCTCTATATGAGGCCAGGGACTTATCATCCGACCCTCGTGAGTACTTAACTCCCAGGCTTCATAGTTATTAGCTTAATTTTAATCAATTCTGATAATTTTAATGTTTTCATTATTCATGACAGTACTCCACTGACACCCACTGCCAGGTAGGAAAGGTAGGGAAGCTTATGGGATCGTAACAGAGATTTTTTTATACGAATGATCAGAAAATGCGTACTTCCGGTGAAATGGCGTAACTTTTCTTTTTCTTTCATAGATCGTAAAGCTGTAAAGTAGGTAAAGGAAGTAATAAAAGGTAGAGGAAGCGCGTGGAGTTTAACTCGACTGTCTCTTGTTGTAAGGCTGGAAGAGTCCTCGTAAAAGCTGAAAGATTATGGTCCATTACCTGCCGTTACAGCAGCCACTTTATAAGTAAGTTGTTAGAAACGCTCAAGGCCTTAGCGAATCAAATTATCCCGCCTGTTGTTCTTCGCAATTGAAACGTAAAACAAACTTATTTGTCACGTCCTTCTGTGCATGCTTCAGCTTTCTCTTGTTTCTACAGGTAGTCGCCATCGACATAATCGATAATCGTAATATCGAAGTAAAATTAATACTTCAAATATCTCTTCGATTTCACTGGGCAACAATGAAAAGGTTTTGGGTTTAAAAATAGTGAATTTACATGTATTTCCATCTAGTGAATTAAAAAATCACCATAAAAATGATAGATTAGTTCTTCTTTTGAAGATAAAGTGACATTTCATTTGTTGGAGTGAAGATTTTAAATTTGGGGAAATTTTTTTGGGAGTTGGCACACCTGTCAAATAAAAAAATACAATCAGAGAGAAATTTTGGAAATTAAGTGATGCAAAAGTTAAGGAAGGCATTTTTGTCGGACCACAAATAAGAGAACTTGTAAAGGATCCTGCATTTCACCAAATTTTGGAGAGGAAAGAAAAGGAAGCATGGGAACCCTTCAAGGATGTTGTTCATGGATCTTTAGGCAACAAAAGAGATGACAACTACAAGTTGATGACAGTGCTCCTGCAAAAATACCGTAACCTTGAATGTAACATGTAACAGTTCAATGAAGGCAGGACATCGTGTGACAGCAAACCAAGACAGTTGAGTGAGGCATGTGGTGATGGTACCATGGATGTGTCTAATGTACGTTCCTAGGTGCGACAGTTCAATGAAGGCAGAACGTCGTGTGACAACAAACCAAGACAGTTGAGTGAGGCATGTGGTGATATTACCATGGATGTGTCTAATGTGCGTTCTTGGGTGAGACAGTTCAATGAAGGCAGAACATCGTGTGACAACAAACCAAGACATTTGAGTGTGGCATTTGGTGATGGTACCATGGATGTGTCTAATGTACGTTCCTGGGTACGACAGTTCAATATAGACAGAACATCATGTGACAACAAACCAAGACAGTTGAGTGAGGCATGTGGTGATGGTACCATGGATGTGTCTAATGTGCGTTCTTGGGTGAGACAGTTCAATGAAGACAGAACATCGTGTGACAACAAACCAAGACAGTTGAGTGTGGCATGTGGTGATGGTACCATGGATGTGTCTAATGTACGTTCCTGGTTGCGACAGTTCAATATAGACAGAACATCATGTGACAACAAACCAAGACAGTTGAGTGAGGCATGTGGTAATGGTATCATGGATGTTTCTAATGTGCGTTCCGGGATGCGACATTTTAATGAAGAGAGAACATCGTGTGACAACAAACCAAGACAGTTAGGTGAGGCATGTGGTGATGGTACCATGGATGTGTCTAATGTATGTTCCGGGATGCGACAGTTTAATGAAGAGAGAACATCGTGTGACAACAAACCAAGACAGTTAAGTGAGGCATGTGTGATGGTACCATGGATGTGTCTAATGTACGTTCCTGGGTGAGACAGTTCAATGAAGACAGAACATCGTGTGACAACAAACCAAGACAGTTGAGTGAGGCATGTGGTGATGGTACCATGGATGTGTCTAATGTACGTTCCTGGGTGTGACAGTTCAATGAAGACAGAACATCGTGTGAAAACAAACCAAGACAGTTGAGTGAGGCATGTGGTGATGGTACCATGGATGTGTCTAATGTACGTTCCTGGGTGTGACAGTTCAATGAAGACAGAACATCGTGTGAAAACAAACCAAGACAGTTGAGTGAGGCATGAGGTGATGGTAGCATGGATGTGTCTAATGTACGTTCCTGGGTGTGACAGTTCAATGAAGACAGAACATCGTGTGACAACAAACCAAGACAGTTGAGTAAGGCATGTGGTGTTGGTAGCATGGATGTGTCTAATGTACGTTCCTGGGTGCGACAGTTCAATGAAGACAGAACATCGTGTGACAACAAACCAAGACAGTTGAGTGAGGCATGAGGTGATGGTAGCATGGATGTGTCTAATGTACGTTCCTGGGTGCGACAGTTCAATGAAGGCAGAACACCGTGTGACAACAAACCAAGACAGTTGAGTGAGGCATGTGGTAATGGTATCATGGATGTTTCTAATGTGCGTTCCTGCGTGCGACATTTTAATGAAGAGAGAACATCGTGTGACAACAAACCAAGACAGTTAAGTGAGGCATGTGTGATGGTACCATGGATGTGTCTAATGTATGTTCCGGGATGCGACAGTTTAATGAAGAGAGAACATCGTGTGACAACAAACCAAGACAGTTAAGTGAGGCATGTGTGATGGTACCATGGATGTGTCTAATGTACGTTCCTGGGTGAGACAGTTCAATGAAGACAGAACATCGTGTGACAACAAACCAAGACAGTTGAGTGAGGCATGTGGTGATGGTACCATGGATGTGTCTAATGTACGTTCCTGGGTGTGACAGTTCAATGAAGACAGAACATCGTGTGAAAACAAACCAAGACAGTTGAGTGAGGCATGAGGTGATGGTAGCATGGATGTGTCTAATGTACGTTCCTGGGTGTGACAGTTCAATGAAGACAGAACATCGTGTGACAACAAACCAAGACAGTTGAGTAAGGCATGTGGTGTTGGTAGCATGGATGTGTCTAATGTACGTTCCTGTGTGCGACAGTTCAATGAAGACAGAACATCGTGTGAAAACAAACCAAGACAGTTGAGTGAGGCATGAGGTGATGGTACCATGGATGTGTCTAATGTACGTTCCTGGGTGTGACAGTTCAATGAAGAGAGAACATCGTGTGACAACAAACCAAGACAGTTAAGTGAGGCATGTGTGATGGTACCATGGATGTGTCTAATGTACGTTCCTGGGTGAGACAGTTCAATGAAGACAGAACATCGTGTGACAACAAACCAAGACAGTTGAGTGTGGCATGTGGTGATGGTACCATGGATGTGTCTAATGTACGTTCCTGGTTGCGACAGTTCAATATAGACAGAACATCATGTGACAACAAACCAAGACAGTTGAGTGAGGCATGTGGTAATGGTATCATGGATGTTTCTAATGTGCGTTCCTGCGTGCGACATTTTAATGAAGAGAGAACATCGTGTGACAACAAACCAAGACAGTTAAGTGAGGCATGTGTGATGGTACCATGGATGTGTCTAATGTATGTTCCGGGATGCGACAGTTTAATGAAGAGAGAACATCGTGTGACAACAAACCAAGACAGTTAAGTGAGGCATGTGTGATGGTACCATGGATGTGTCTAATGTACGTTCCTGGGTGAGACAGTTCAATGAAGACAGAACATCGTGTGACAACAAACCAAGACAGTTGAGTGAGGCATGTGGTGATGGTACCATGGACGTGTCTAATGTACGTTCCTGGGTGTGACAGTTCAATGAAGACAGAACATCGTGTGAAAACAAACCAAGACAGTTGAGTGAGGCATGTGGTGATGGTACCATGGATGTGTCTAATGTACGTTCCTGGGTGTGACAGTTCAATGAAGACAGAACATCGTGTGAAAACAAACCAAGACAGTTGAGTGAGGCATGAGGTGATGGTAGCATGGATGTGTCTAATGTACGTTCCTGGGTGTGACAGTTCAATGAAGACAGAACATCGTGTGACAACAAACCAAGACAGTTGAGTAAGGCATGTGGTGTTGGTAGCATGGATGTGTCTAATGTACGTTCCTGGGTGCGACAGTTCAATGAAGACAGAACATCGTGTGACAACAAACCAAGACAGTTGAGTGAGGCATGAGGTGATGGTAGCATGGATGTGTCTAATGTACGTTCCTGGGTGCGACAGTTCAATGAAGGCAGAACACCGTGTGACAACAAACCAAGACAGTTGAGTGAGGCATGTGGTAATGGTATCATGGATGTTTCTAATGTGCGTTCCTGCGTGCGACATTTTAATGAAGAGAGAACATCGTGTGACAACAAACCAAGACAGTTAAGTGAGGCATGTGTGATGGTACCATGGATGTGTCTAATGTATGTTCCGGGATGCGACAGTTTAATGAAGAGAGAACATCGTGTGACAACAAACCAAGACAGTTAAGTGAGGCATGTGTGATGGTACCATGGATGTGTCTAATGTACGTTCCTGGGTGAGACAGTTCAATGAAGACAGAACATCGTGTGACAACAAACCAAGACAGTTGAGTGAGGCATGTGGTGATGGTACCATGGATGTGTCTAATGTACGTTCCTGGGTGTGACAGTTCAATGAAGACAGAACATCGTGTGAAAACAAACCAAGACAGTTGAGTGAGGCATGAGGTGATGGTAGCATGGATGTGTCTAATGTACGTTCCTGGGTGTGACAGTTCAATGAAGACAGAACATCGTGTGACAACAAACCAAGACAGTTGAGTAAGGCATGTGGTGTTGGTAGCATGGATGTGTCTAATGTACGTTCCTGTGTGCGACAGTTCAATGAAGACAGAACATCGTGTGAAAACAAACCAAGACAGTTGAGTGAGGCATGAGGTGATGGTACCATGGATGTGTCTAATGTACGTTCCTGGGTGTGACAGTTCAATGAAGAGAGAACATCGTGTGACAACAAACCAAGACAGTTAAGTGAGGCATGTGTGATGGTACCATGGATGTGTCTAATGTACGTTCCTGGGTGAGACAGTTCAATGAAGACAGAACATCGTGTGACAACAAACCAAGACAGTTGAGTGAGGCATGTGGTGATGGTACCATGGATGTGTCTAATGTACGTTCCTGGGTGTGACAGTTCAATGAAGACAGAACATCGTGTGACAACAAACCAAGACAGTTGAGTGAGGCATGAGGTGATGGTAGCATGGATGTGTCTAATGTACGTTCCTGAGTGCGACAGTTCAATGAAGGCAGAACACCGTGTGACAACAAACCAAGACATTTACGTGAGGCATGTGGTGTTGGTACCATGGATGTGTCTAATGTACGTTCCTGAGTGCGACAGTTCAATGAAGGCAGAACACCGTGTGACAACAAACCAAGACATTTACGTGAGGCATGTGGTGTTGGTACCATGGATGTGTCTGATGTGCGTTTCTGGATGCGACAGTTCAATGAAGACAGAACATCGTGTGACAACAAACCAAGACAGTCGCACCTCGCACCAGCCGGTCAGACGACATGATCCAGCGAGTGGAGAACGTTGTTTTGGAGGATCGTCGATTGATCGTTACAGACTTCGCCTCCAAAATTTGCATTTCTGTGGGATCTGTGCACACAATCCTGCATGAAGATCTGAAAATGTGAGAGGTGTTCTGCCTTCACTGAACTGTCGCACCCAGGAAGGCACATTAGACATATCCATGGTAGCATCACCACATGCCTCACTCAACTGGCGATGAATTTCAATAGGCGTAACAGCATGAAAATGGAGAATACGAATGATTATACGCTGATCTTGTAATGGAAACGTTGCCATTTTAAGTATTAATAACAGTCCTAAGTCTCATTGTTGCCACTGTACAGTGGCTGTACAGTGCTGCCATCTCCGTCACGCATTGACAAATAGTCCACGTGTATTTAAAAAAAGGTAAGTTGCTATCTGGTCCCGATCCTTAAAAAAGAATTGGTGTTATAACTTGAACGCACTTTATAAAGTCAACGTGAGAAATTCAATGCTGTGTCCGTCATTTGAACCACGGATCTCGTGGTTTCCGTTGTCACTCTTAACCAATTCGTCCAATCTATCAAAAACCTTAGCCTGTGTACGGCTAGTGTGAAAAAATGATTAATTTCCATCAATTAACTAGAAGAAACGAGAGGAGACAAAGGACGGCAGAGTTAACCAGTTGTTAACCAGGAGCATACACCGCCAATACTCCCACCAACACTTCTATCCTGGCTTCTCAGTACGCTTTGTTGGAAAGCTTTCATCCCCACGTAATATTACCGCAGGTGACCCACAGTGTTCTATCTTGGCCCCGACTCTATTTAATACATACATTTCTGATATTCCTGACTTAGCTCCGACTTCTTTATCTCTTTACGCTGATGACACAGTACTATATTATTGTCATGTTAATCCCCAGTACGCACAACAAGTAGTACAGCTCTCTTTAGATCGCCTAACTCATTGGTTCAGCTCTTGGCGGATCTCATTGAACCCTCAGAAAACCGAAGTTAAAATCTTCACTCTTCGCCGATATACTCCGCTTACTCCGTTGTGTTTCTATAGGAACAATGTTCCTTGGCTCCCCATTACAACTCCTATTAAATACCTTGGAGTGCTTTTGGACTAAAATATAAACTCGAGGTTGTCTACCAGGGCAGATCCTCAGAGTGAAGACTGACCACCCTCTGACGAACAGGAACTTCCGATTCCCTGGGTTACCTCCTGTCGGTCATCTCGTCGCGAGGAGGTGAGTTTGGCTCGCTTACGTATTGGGCACTGATTTTTTACTCATAGTTTTCTATTTAAAAAGGCGCCTTCTCCACTGTGTCCGTTTTGTAATGAAGCGTTGTCTGTACGACACGTGCTGCTAGAGTGTTTTCACCTAGCAGACCTTAGGACGTCTCTGCAGCTGCCGACCAGCTTTGCAGAAATGCTAGCGGACGATAACGCAGTAGTGGAGAAGGCTTTTAGATTCTTTCCAAACTAGACCTTAGGATTTAGTGAAGGAATTTTTAGTAAGTTTTGATTGTTTTTTTTTAATGTGTGTGTGCAGTTTTAATAGGTTTATTTATAAATATATAGTTTTTAGAAATTTTAATATCTGGCTTTTGCATGACTTGTTTTTTAAAGGGCGCTGATGACCGCCGTAGTTGAGCGCCCTTATTCACATCATCATCATCATCATCATCATCATCATCATCATCATCATCATCATCATCTGACGAACAGGGAGTTACCAAGCTGTCCCAAAAGGGCGTCCGTCGCCTCCATGAGGCTTTCCATAGGGCAAGACCTAGAGACTAACAAGCCCCCCCCCAACTGGTCCTGTGGATTCAAGACGGGATGGAAGTGGATACGGCACTTACGCGCGCCAACTCCAAAATGGAAAGACTACCGATATGACCTCGGTGGAGCCGCCTGGTGATCTAGCACACCTTCTACTAGCTATGCTGGCTAGTACGCGGGAATATTAATGGCTTCCCTCAATCCCGTCCGGAGGCGTACCCGATCTCCCACGGGTATCGAGAACCACTGCCCCCTCGAGTCCAACCTAAACCGAATAACTCCCAATCAGGGAGGGGCTTGAATGTTCGGCCCGAGGTTCCTCTAGTAACGTCAGAGGTACCACGAGTGCTAGGGATCCGCAGCGCCTGCACGACGGTAGCTGAAGGGGACGGATCCCCTCCCTTACTGGGAGTGCTTTTGCACTCTCGACTGACCTGGCGTGCTCATATCGATCGTCTTATATCACTGGCCTCTGGGCGGCTTTCAAAACTCTCACCTCTGTTGCATCGCCGTTCCAGCCTCGGCCTTACAGTCTTCATTGTTACTCTACAAATCACTCGTTCGTCCGCTTATTACTTATGCCTGCCAAGTGTGGGGGGCCGCACACACATGTCATCTGCGTCGTCTTAAAGTTATACAGAATCGCTTCTTGCGCATCGCTACCAACGCTCGATGGTTCATCCGTAATCAGCAGCTCCATCACGAACTAGGACTGTTACCTCTTTACGACTACATTCGCAGGATCGCTCGTCGTTTCTTTTCCACGCTGCAAGAAGTTCCAGGAGCTGTGCATTATAACATCGGCGTCCGCACGCGCCAACCCTCACGCTTGAAGAGGAGACTACCACAGGATCTGCTGAGTGATACATCTGATTCCAGTGATTCTAGTGCTCGATGTCTGTCTTACATCTCCAATATTGACATAATTTCTCAGAGTGTATTATTGGAGTTCTAAGTTAATGTAGTTAAGGGGCGGTCTGTTAGCCTACCCCTGAGTGTTATTGTTCTTTAATTTATTGTTCTCTAACCTTCTTTTCACTCTGATCTGTAAAGCATTGTACTGCTGATCGATCAATAAGTAATTATAAAAAAAAAACTTTCCTGAAAGAAACCATGAGATGAGAGAAGATATAATAATGGAGATGGAGGACAGGAAATTAAGGGGATGTAATTAACCTACCCAGCATTCGCCTGGCGACCCGGGAAAAAACCTGAAAACCACATACGTTTAGGGTACTTTCATATCAGTTGAAATGCATGTCTTGATTGTTCTGTGAATGTCCTCAGAAGTCGTATTCATTTTCTGGCTAGAGTTAAAAACATTAGCTTTCTGTAAAGGAGAAAATAAAGTTTGAAATATGGAAGGTTTGTCTCAAGGGAGTATGGAATAAGGCGTGTGACAAACCCTGTACAAATGCTAAACGAGGGATGACATTGTTCCAGCACGCTACCACACCTACGGCAGCTATGTCTGGCACTCACCTTACCCGAGGCGTTCCATCAGGGTCGGCGCCAAACATACAATGAGGAAAACCAAGGCTGGGGTACTATACCAGTGACGTGCACCAAACAGAAACACTGCATTCCCTACCCTTTATCTTAAGGTAAGAAGGTACTTCACTTGGGCTTAAAATTCACTATTTTTATTTTTAAATTTTATTATGTCATCCCTCTAGATTACAAATATATAGTTAAAACGTTCATTGGACCAATATTTTATACGTAATTTGCTAATTATATCACTGGGTGTTAAGTTTTTGCCTTTGCCACGCCCCTTTTCGAAAACTTTCAGAAAATCGATCATAACTTCTGTAATACTGAACAGATACTTCTGAACAGATGATTCTGAAGTAAGCCTTGAAAATGTATAGGCAATGGTTTTACTAAAAACAGAACAGTAAATGTAGAAAATATAAATATAATATACAATGAAACCACATGTAACATTGAGGTTAGTAGGCCCAGTTCACACAATACACGTGCTAATCATGATATACATAAACTGATGAGCTGCGAGTCGTGAAAGCAGATAAAATAGTTGAAGAACTGACCAAGAAGGCAAGACAAATGAAGAGCAACTTGAAAAGAACAAGTGAGAATACAGAGGGTCAAGACTATGCAGCAGGAATGTTCTGACTCACATGAGAAGTCAGTAATCAATATATAAACTTTAAAGCTGTTTTTCTCAGTTTCACATTTTTTTCAGATTCCGGTGTACATTTCAAAAAGATTAATTAACCAAAACACAGGAATTTTTGTGTGTGTATTAAGCAGACTCATAAGATTAATAATAAGAAGGTATTTTTCTCCGAGATTCATAACACTTGTTTAAAAAAATAAAATTTTCTGAAATATGAGTGTCCTTGTTTCACAAAAACTAAAAAATTATAACAAATTATCAGTACAAAATTTTCAAATGATAGTAGGTATTATTAAAGATAAAGGTTTTAAGAACATGTCTGAAAGTTTTTAAGTACATATCAATCATAATTTCTTAGTAATGTACACCCAAAAATCATGGAAATAGCATTGGGGAGATGGGCAGTATCTTCTCACCTTAACGATTTGACCAACTTTGGTTTTGAAATATTTGTATCACTCCAAGGAAGGTTTAAAAGGCGAGAAAAATAACCTGAAGTAATAATATACCGGGTTATTAACTAAATATAAATGTTTACGGTATACATACACCTTCTTTTATTTTCAAGAAACAAAAGCATTTCAAAGTAGAAAGATATTGCACTCCCTGCCAAAGTATTCAAAGATATTTCACTTATATTTTACAACACCAACTCCAATTCTCAGACCATAATACGAGTATCGATTGTAGCAAAAATGGCGCCGCTCGTGGCCCAACATGTTATGTTATGGTTATATCCACCGAGTGAAGCATGTGTTTGTTTACTTTGATTGTGTGTTTGCAGAATTAATGTAATTCACATTAAAGTGGCATCTAGTGAACAACGAGTTAGTTTATAGTGAGTTTTTAACATAACATTAAGTTATAAAGTTTATGTAAATATATAGTAGTGTGAAATTTTGTTGAAATGGGTCGTTCTTATTCTGTTCCCGACTGCAAAACTAATTATGGTAGTGAACCTCATACGACAATATTTAAATTTGCTAAAGAAAAATCTTTATGGAATAAGTGGATCAGGAACATACATCGTAAAAATTTTGAAGTAAATGACAAAGCTGTAGTTTGTGTTCATCATTTTGAATAGACTTTGTGGTTAAGGAAGACATTTTTCCAGCAAATGATGGTGAACCAATTCGTTTCCCTCGAAAAGTAACAAAATTAGCTGATGATGCCTAACCTACGATTTGTAAGAATCAGCCATCCTATCACACAGTAAAGCTCAAGCAGAAAAGACGAAATCCAGAAGAACATATGCAAGACATTTTGCCGAGAGTGAAGAGAATGTTAATAATTGGTCTGCACAAGATGTTATTGGCAGTTTTGAGTCTTTAAAAATCGAAGTGGTGAGGAAAGATTTTAACACATTCATAGTGATTATTAAAGATGATTAGTTATATTCTTTTCAATAACATTCAAGATCCCACCTTCACTGATGTTCCTACACTTAATGTGAACTTCAAAGTATTTCATAACCTAAAAGTGAGTGTGTTTTGCAATATTATGAACCTACCAGTGAAAAAATTTTAAATGGTTCTTGCAATGTGAGGGAACTGCCACCCTCAAATTTGACAGATGAATTAAACTGGACAATCTGGTGAGTTCTCTTAAATATTATAGTATAAGCAGTAGGTATGCCCTTACTAGAAAAGGTAACTATGTAAACAATATAAAAGAAACTTTATTACTTCCTACAGATGATGATACAGTCCAGTAACATAAAGTTTGCTTTAGAACAGCTGGAGCTAGCCTGTGCTAGTTGGATTAAATGTTCTCCAGATGTTTTGATATGGGCTACAAGCATTTCATATGCATATCCAGAAGCATATCAGACAATAAGAAAAAGTAATGTATTGACATTACTACATCCTGTGTATCTAAGGCAATTTTTAACAAAGATGTACAAGCACCCCTGGCTTAGGACACTCACACACAAATATATAAATGAGCCTTTACTTGTCAAAGTGAAGTGTGTGAGAGTGCTGGCAAACATATCTATGAACAATTACACAAAATGTTAAATGAAAAAGAAGTGTCTGAACACTTATCCAAGAAAGTGCAAAATAAAGAAACCAGAAGAAAAGCCAGTGCTGAACTTGGTGAGGAAGGAGCTCAAACTTAGCAGCCAGTAAATATTTCAGGTTAGCTTTTTCGTTTTCTTTTTCTTTCTTTCTTTCTTTTCTTGTAAACGTGTTCTTGATTTTACCATTTCTGTTGTGTTCAAGGAAAACTTAACGTTTGTTTCATTTAATCATGTTTTCCTCTATGTTTTACTGTGCAAAGTGTTAAATGCTTATGAGTCGTCATGCCTTCTAAGTTAAATTTTGATTCGAAGTATAAGGTAGGAAATGCAGTGGAACGTGCTACTATATGTGATAAACGATTAGGATTTGTCATGGTGCTTTTTATTTATGTTATTACGTGTTTTGGTTGAAAGTATAAAGTGATAAATGCATAAGAGTTATCTTGCTGCTTCTTAATATGGAATATATTATGTCCATTGTATATAGTTTCCAATTTTGCGTAACCAGAGTCGCTGGGCTTCGACGGGCGCCATCTTGGAATCTGTATTAAGGTCTGAGTATTGGAGTTGGTGTTGATATTTTATTAAATAGCGTTTATCATTTGTTATCAAAACTGACATTGTTTTATGTAGCATGATGATATACCTTTCGAAGATTAGACACAAAATTAATTCCTGAATGCACTATAACATCATAAATATTTGACCACAGACAGTTGTAGTCAAATATTGGTGAACCTTAGATATCTTCTTTATAATTTGTGTTTATGAACTGAATTGACCCAAAATTAAATGAATTCCTTTGTGACTTTCTGAAGTTCGCGGAAACTATTTTACTATGCCAAGTCTTTGAAGTGTTACTTTTAATTTATTCTCTACTCTTGTACAAACTATCCTTACAATCACTTAAGTCATATCGGACGATGAATGAAATGGGTGAAATGATGTTCAAATGAGCCTAGCTAAATGGAGAATGGTACCACGAAATCTGTGTGGACGCTGAAGCAATTCGTATGTGGAAAATGTGTGTGAGATTAATAAAGATATAAATATACAAGTGTAGAAATGTCTTATTTTGTTCTCATGATTACATTATGTACTCAAATTGAATGTTCCATTCCCATTCGTCCGCTATGCTTATCCTATTGCGGGTGATTAGCATTTGTTTCCGCTCGGGATAAAAATGAAAACGGAAGTATACAGAAAATTTTTCTTCGGAAAACTTAGCATTTAACATAATCTATAATGTCCAGGCTTCAATATAAGGTAAAAGCTTTCATATTTACGTGACAAAAAGGGCAGTTGTGTGAGATTTTCAAAATCTCCGATGACTTAACGTTGGAGCACGTGAATAAAATTGAATCCAGGCATTACCTTAATCAGCTTCGCTCGCTGTTGTAGTGGTATTTATTTTTGCCTGTTGGCAGCACTGATTAAGTAACTATCATAATAAAAAGGAGGATAATGTATTTAATAAAGTCTGTATTTTCTTATTGTACAGGTTTCTGGAGCAGTTTTAATGCGCATTCGTTATAAATCTATGTCAAGCAAAGTTAAAAAAAACAAAATGCCAGAAATGGAGAAATTACATACCTCCTTTCCGTAAAAGAAGCTCGATTTCTCACTTAGAGTGACAAAACACAATCGTATTACACAGTCAACTGTCTCGGGTAGTTAACTTCTTCGTTCCAACAAAACAACACACTATCTTCACCTAGAGAACAGATTTTGAAAAACTAATCCCAGTCGCCCGCCAAATCCAGTCCCCCACGTTCATCTTAGGTTTCATAAACACATAAGACAACTACCTTAATGGTGACTTACAACGTGTTAAGTACTTTAAGGCCCTGGCTCTATAGTTCGGACAACCATTCGGTCAATTAATGGAAATTAATTGTTCTTTCACACTAGCCGTGTGTACTAAAGTATGGAAAGATAGAGTCAGACCATGTGAGAACTCCTAAGTGGTTTACCGGGTAAAATACGAGTCAGTTGGAGAATTTAATGTCATATCGGCACGTTGGCCATGGTAGCTCAATGGTTAAAGCGGCGGGACGGAGACCAGAAGGTCCGTGGTTCTAATCCGGTCTATGGCATTGAATTTTTCAGTCGGACTCTATCTTTCCATACTTTAGTACACACGGCCAGTGTGAAAGAACAATTCATTTTCCATTAGTATGTGTTTTGTTTGTGAAAGAAAGAAAATTTATATTTTTTGACCATTTTGAATACACCCACGTAACAACGATTAGAAGTGGTGCACGCCACTGCACGAGCTAAATGTTCCTCAAATTGGACCTGTAATTTGGGATAATAGCGAAGAGCGCAAAACATGGAGCCCCTCAACACGCGAGCCTTGAGGGAATTTTATTGTTAAATTTGGTGGGAATTCATCACCGCATTCTTTGCTTGTGGTTTCCGTGTAAGGGTGCATGCCTGAGATTTTATCCCACAACAATCTTTCTTTCTTCAGTTGTTTCTCCCCCACCCCCCTGCGTTTACGTGAAAACGTATCATCATCGCCTATTACTTACCTTGTTTCTCATTTGTGGTTTTGATAGATAAGGATTGTTGTCTAGGAGCAAAAGACCGAGTGGCAGGGCGAGGCGGTTTCGTCTGTGTTGTGTAGTCAACGCGAGTGCAGTTGCCTCACAAAGGAAACGTACCCTACCGCCCACTAATGACCGTCGAAAATCTATCTCCACACTTCAAAAATGGAACACTGTCGTTGAGGACCAATAGCAATCCTAATTTTCTGGAAACGACAGTCGCATGTCTACTCCACGCGGAGTCTCAGTTGCCAAAGTTCCAACTTCCAGTTGATCTGTTTGATTACGTGCAGATTTCCTACCTCTGCATTCCATTTCCTATCATGGAACACTTTTATAAACTTTTAATTCCTTAACCCTGCCTTAACTCCTTATATCAAGTAATTTTCCTGTAGGGTGTACCATTTCCGAGATATGAGGTGTGTCGTAAAGTAGTTTTTATGCCAGAGTGATCAAAATTGTTCAGTATCATCATTGATCCCTCGGGACATTATTTTGGTAGTTTCAATGATTTGAGTCCTTTTGTTTTTTTACAGTGAGTGCCAGAAGTGACTGAAGTGTAAGATGTAAAAAATTGAGGCTCGTAGTGTGATCAAGTTCCTGCACTTGAAGGACAAAACTGCCCGTGAAATCCATGATGAGATGACGGCTGTTTATGGAAATGATTGTCCATCGTATGACACTATTGTGAGATGGAAAAGGAATTACCAAACTGGTCATATGTCCCTGACAGATGAGCCAAGAGCTGGTAGACCGTCAGCTGTCACAGTGAAGAAAGTGGAGTGTTTAATACTGGAAGACAGACGAGCAACGATCCAAATGATCATGAATGACACATCTTAGTTATGGTAGTGTGTGAAAAATTATTCATGACGAACTGCACATGCTAACCCCTTTCCAAAAGCAAACACGGCGTGCCCTTTCAAGACAGGTGTTGATGCTGTTGCAACAGCATGAAGATGACTTTTTCGATCGTCTGGTAACCATGGATGAATCCTGGATCTGTCAGTATGATCCAGAGACAAAAACCATGACCGTGGAATGGAAACATGCCAAATCCTCCCACCTAAAGGGACAAAGGTGCAAAAGTCAGCTGGGAAGGTCATGCTTTCAGTTTTCTAGGACTGTCGTGGAGTCGTCCTTACAGATTATCTTACCAAGGGTCAAACCATCACTGGCAGATACTACTGCAATCTTCTGGACAAGTTACGAACAGTTCTGATTAAGAAACGATGCGGTATGCTCTCCAAAGTTGTTGGTCTTCTGGCTGACAATACACCAGTTCATTCATCTCAAGTTGCAGTTGACAAAACAAGTGAATGTGGCTTTGAGGCCTTACAGCATCCACCTTATTCGCCCGATCTCACACCAAGTGAGTTTTTTGTTCCCGGAAATGAAGAATCCGTTGCGTGGTCGCCGATTTGACAACACAAATGACGTCATTAATAAAGTGGAAGAGTGGTTTAAAGTAATTTCTGCAGACTTCTACAATCAAGGTGTTCCGAAGGTCAAGAAACGCTGGGAAATATGTAAGTCTGGTTAATAACTGCGTAGAGAAGAACTAACAAGTACATATCAACAGAAACTCCCTGTCAGATTTTTTAAAAGGTTACGACAGCCCCTCGTATTCCTCGTTATTCGTCTGAATTCTCCACTTTTTATACTTTTATCCGTCACCATAAGAAAAAACACATGATCACGCAATACTTTTGTAGGTCTTTTACTGTTAGACATGTATAATCTCTGCAAACAGTGCAATTATCTCTGCTGAAGTCAATAAAGAAGATCAAACAGAAGAGTAACGTTAAAATTTTATTATTCAGCAACGCCTACTCTAATGCAGTGTCTAAGATATATTATAATCTCTTTGACTATCGATTACCTCGAAGATGACTTAGCCGATGTTCGGTTTTTCTTTATTTATCCTCGCAACAAGGGCTGTTTAATAAAGAATGATCATAATTTTTTACGATCATAACTTTTCGCACAAAACTTCAGTCTTATTATATTATGTTAGCTTAATGTGAAACAAACACGCCGTAGTAGTTTCATTGTTGGTACTCCCGGTTCCCGTCTGTGAGAACCAGGCAAGTTCAGACATGTTCAGTATCGCCTACCGCTGCAATGAAGGTAGCACACGAGGAACAATATGTGGCTTTGAAATTCTGCTTTCGTCTCAACAAATCTTCAGTTGAGGTCTATACAATGTTACAGGAGGCCTATGGAGAGTCTGTTCTTCCCTACAGCACAGCTCGAAGGTGGTTTAAAATGTTTAAAGAGGGGAGACAATCAATTTCAAAGGAAGGTGGACCCGGTGCTCTAGTTCCTGCCCTTACGGAAGAAAACATCAACACTACTGCTGCCATTGTGAGAGAGGATCGACGAATTACCTTAAGATCACTTTCTGAAATACTGAACATTTCATTGGGTGTCAACCACACGTTGGTGACAGAAACATTACACATGAGACGTGTTTGTGCGCGATGGGTTCCAAGACTGTTGATTCCCGAACAAAAGGACATTCGTATGCAGGTCTGCATGCAGTTAAAGTTGATGTTAGAGGAAGTTCCGGAGTTTCTTTCAAACGTAATCACTGCTGATAAAACTTGGCTACATCATTTTGATCCTGAGAGCAAACAGCAAAGCTCAGTGTGGAAATCTCCTTCATCACCAACCCCCCAAAAAGCAAAAGTGGTTGCTTCTGCTGGGAAAGTTATGGTCATCTCATTCTTTGATATTCATGGAATGGTTTATCAGCATGTTGTACCTGCACACACATCAGTAGCTGGACAGTACTACAGGAACGTCCTTAAATCATTGCAAGTCCATATCACGCGCAAAAGACCTCATTTCCGTGAAGCAGGCTGGATGCTGTACCACGATAATGCGCGACCGCATATTGCCAATGTTGTTGCTGAATATCTTGCAAAAACCAACGTGAAGTGCAACCCTCACCCTTCCTATAGTCCAGATTTAGCTCCATGTGACTTTTTTCTATTCCGTAACTTGAGGAAACGCCTTCCTGAGATGCATTATCCATCATCAGAAGCAGTGGTGAAGGCTGTGGAGGCGATTTTGAAGGATCTCTCAAAAAATGGTTTCCAGCATGTTTTTGAGGACTGGCAGAAACGCTGGGACAAGTGCATCGCATTCAGGGGAGGCTATTTTGAGAAGGACCATCAAAGTTATCAAAAAAAAGTGATCATTTTTTATTGAACAGCCCTCGTATTGGTAAAACTTTTGAACTGCGCCATTTCTTAAAATATAAACTGCAGATGACCCTTGTGGCTGCAATCTGTGATTAGCGATTCAATTTTTTTCAGGTATAAAACTTTGGTCGCCTGTATCACTCATTTTGACATGCAGTTTAGGCATTTGTTATTTTTGTATCACCATTGTTACGATACTTCACTATTCAAAACCTCCAATATCATCTTACAGATAGTAAAACATAAATTCAAAATCTTTTATAGAACAAATTTTAATATTTCTATAATTCATAATTCAAGTCAATTTTTTAACTTACCTCGCAAGTTCCATTTGTAACTATTGTCAAATAGGAAGTAGATTTTAATCTCTTGTATATATAAAGATAACGTAATTTCTAAGACATCACATAATGATCAAAACATTTGACTATCATCTAAAGTCTGCTGTTTTAAAATAGATTAGTTTAGGTTGGCCATGACGTATGCCTCAACAAGATCACTGGAGTGTTCATTACGTGTGTTTGTAGAGTGCAAATTCAAACGCCTCTGAGGTGTAAACCTTGTGCAATAAATAGAATCGATTACTCCGTCCTGCGACACAAACACCATGCACTTAGCCCCTAAATGCGAACTTTTGATGATATCCGCTTAAATCTGGCACTGCAGGGTGTACGTAAACATTTGCTTGTTTAAGTAACGCAATCTTTCACATTGAAAGCTCCATTTGGTACCGACGGTTGAGTACTCACATGCAAAATATGAGAAGTCAGTGAACTAAGAAAAGAAGCATTTTACATCACAACATATCGGCACAGTTAAACACAAAAATGCACTTTCCAAAGCTACTGGCAAGAAGAACAAGGTCAGTTTATCAAATGAAGAATGTGTTATCTCACTGGAGAGTCGACATGGTCCCAGAGAACGTAAAAAAAACATTTGGTTGTCATGGTTGTCATATTTCCTTCTTTTGTCAGTTACAACGCTACCATTTTGTTTAAAACTTTTAAGTTCTTTAAAATATGACGATCGATCTTTTGAATAGAAAAATCTATCAAATAAATAGGGTTTTGTAATTGCTTTTTATTGGCTATTTTAACTATTTATAACGCGTTTTCCCTGCCCATTTCAGCTATTTGTAATGTCCTTTTGCCCTCATATTTTAGCTATTTGTAAAGCTTATTTTGCCTGCCTATTTTAGCTATTTATAATGCCTTTTTCCCTGCCCATTTCAGCTATTTATAATGTACTTTTGCCAGCCTATTTTAGCTATTTGTAAAGCTTATTTTGCCTGCCTATTTTAGCTATTTATAATGCCTTTTTGCCTGCCTATTTTAGCTATTTATAATGCTTGTTTTGCCTGCCTATTTTAGCTATTTATAATGGTTTTTGCCTGCCTATTTTAGCTATTTATAATGTCTTTTTGCCAGCCTATTTTAGCTATTTATATTGCTTGTTTTGCTTGCCTATTTTAGCTATTTATATTGCCTTTTTGCCTGCCTATTTTAGCTATTTATATTGCTTGTTTTGCTTGCCTATTCTAGCTATTTATAATGCTTGTTTTGCTTGCCTATTCTAGCTATTTATATTGCTTGTTTTGCTTGCCTATTCTAGCTATTTATATTGCCTTTTTGCCTGCCTATTTTAGCTATTTATATTGCTTGTTTTGCTTGCCTATTCTAGCTATTTATATTGCCTTTTTGCCTGCCTATTTTAGCTATTTATATTGCTTGTTTTGCTTGCCTATTTTAGCTATTTATAATGCTTCTTTTGCTTGCCTATTTTAGCTATTTGTAATGCTTGTTTTGCCTGCCTATTTTAGCTATTTATAATGCTTGTTTTGCTTGCCTATTTTAGCTATTTATAATGCTTGTTTTGCTTGCCTATTTTAGCTATTTATAATGCTTGTTTTGCCTGCCTATTTTAGCTATTTATAATGCTTGTTTTGCTTGCCTATTTTAGCTATTTATAATGCTCGTTTTGCTTGCCTATTTTAGCTATTTGTAATGCTTGTTTTGCCTGCCTATTTTAGCTATTTATAATGCTTGTTTTGCCTGCCTATTTTAGCTACTTGTAATGCTTGTTTTGCTTGCCTATTTTAGCTATTTATAATGCTTGTTTTGCTTGCCTATTTTAGCTATTTGTAATGTCTTTTTGCCTGCCTATTTTAGCTATTTATAATGTCTTTTTGCCAGGCTATTTTAGCTATTTATAATGTCTTTTTGCTTACCTATTTTAGCTATTTATAATGTCTTTTTACCAGCCTATTTTAGCTATTTATAATGTCCTTTTTGCCAGGGTATTTTAGCTATTTATAATGTCTTTTTGCTTGCCTATTTTAGCTATTTATAATGTCTTTTTACCAGCCTATTTTAGCTATTTATAATGTTTTTTTGCCAGCTTATTTTAGCTATTTATAATGTCTTTTTGATTGCCTATTTTAGCTATTTATAATGTCTTTTTACCAGCCTATTTTAACTATTTATAATGTCCTTTTTGCTTGCCTATTTTAGCTATTTATGTCTTTTTGCCAGCCTATTTCAGCTATTTATAACGTCCTTTTTGCCAGCCTATTTTAGCTATTTAAAATGCCTTTTCGCCTGCCTATTTTAGCTATTTATAATGTATTTTTCCAGCCTATTTTAGCTATTTAAAATGCCTTTTCGCCTGGCTATTTTAATGATTTATAATGCCTAAACTTCCGGTCTGCATTGAGAAATCACAGTGAATGGTTTTTGGCTCGGCAGCGACTGTCCTTGCTGCTGCAGTAAGAAGAGGTGTCCGTAAATGGAAATGAGGTAGGTAGGGAGTATAGGTGGCGACATGATGACGCGAGAATGCAACCTTACCTGTCCCTCTGGCGCCAGCTTGGCGGACTACTACCTGTTGTGGTTCCACACAGCTCTTATTATTAAATCTTTAAAATACGGGTTGCTTGCAGCTTCTGTGTACCACTCTCTGGACAAACAAACGCTGCTGGTTCCCCTATTAGCTCACCGTGTCCAACGTACAACTCTGTGACAAACGTAAAAAAAATCCACAAACTTTAATTTAAGGACCTGAATTTTTACGTGCATTGGGTAGGAACATATAAAAAATAAATCCCGACCGTCCTGGACTAACTTACGTGGAAAACCTTTCGAAAGTTTTAAATTTAGTTAAAATTCCATGTATATAGGACATTTTCATGACAAATGAAGGAGTCGAATATTTACTAAACCAGTGTTAAGGCACATTTCTAACAAGCATTTGTTTTGAGAAGACAAGAACGTGTTATTTGCCTTCTTTGTAAATGAAAGGGTTTAGTGGGTAAGGAAAGCCATTAAAATGTAGCATAACTACACTTGTTCCTAAAATGTTTTCTACATGCCTCTAACATGATGCTAACGACCCCAAATGTAACCCTCGATCTATAAACTTGTTTATTTATGACTTACTTTCAAAGACGTAATGGAGTTTTCCTTATAAGGCATTCTAATTACAAACTCTGGTAAATGAGATGGCAGCACAGTCCATTCCGGTACTAATGTACACTTATTTGAATTGTACATATTAACAGAAAAACTGTACTAGAGCTTATTAATGAATATATATTACGTTCTACTAGGTACTTTAGAGCAATAGTGCATCTCGTAAATTGCAAACTACACAGATACATGAGGATCTGTTCTGTCTCACATTCAAGAGGTCCGAATTCCAATCTCGGTCATAGACAATTACCTGGATACATTTATTCCCTTATACAGATAGATGAATGTCTGCTAACTCTAAGCTCTATGTACCCTGTACTCATTTGAACATCATTTCATTCATCGTCCGATATGACTTAACGTTGGAGGTTTTCCCTTATCCTGAAAGATGAATGTCTGGTAACTCTAAGCTCTATGTACCCTGTACTCATTTGAACATCATTTCATTCATCGTCCGATATGACTTAACGTTGGAGGTTTTCTCTTATCCTGAAAGATGAATGTCTGGTAACTCTAAGCTCTATGAACCCTGTACTCATTTGAACATCATTTCATTCATCGTCCGATATGACTTAACGTTGGAGGTTTTCTCTTATCCTGAAAGATGAATGTCTGGTAACTCTAAGCTCTATGTACCCTGTACTCATTTGAACATCATTTCATTCATCGTCTGATATGACTTAACGTTGGAGGTTTTCTCTTATCCTGAAAGATGAATGTCTAGTAACTCTAAGCTCTATGTACCTTGTACTCATTTGAACATCATTTCATTCATCGTCCGATATGACTTAACGTTGGAGGTTTTCTCTTATCCTGAAAGATGAATGTCTAGTAACTCTAAGCTCTATGTACCTTGTACTCATTTGAACATCATTTCATTCATCGTCCGATATGACTTAACGTTGGAGGTTTTCTCTTATCCTGAAAGATGAATGTCTAGTAACTCTAAGCTCTATGTACCTTGTACTCATTTGAACATCATTTCATTCATCGCCCGACATGACTTAACGTTGGAGGTTTTCCCTTATCCTGAAAGATGAATGTCTAGTAACTCTAAGCTCTATGTACCTTGTACTCATTTGAACATCATTTCATTCATCGCCCGACATGACTTAACGTTGGAGGTTTTCTCTTATCCTGAAAGATGAATGTCTAGTAACTCTAAGCTCTATGTACCTTGTACTCATTTGAACATCATTTCATTCATCGTCCGATATGACTTAACGTTGGAGGTTTTCTCTTATCCTGAAAGATGAATGTCTAGTAACTCTAAGCTCTATGTACCTTGTACTCATTTGAACATCATTTCATTCATCGTCCGATATGACTTAACGTTGGAGGTTTTCTCTTATCCTGAAAGATGAATGTCTAGTAACTCTAAGCTCTATGTACCTTGTACTCATTTGAACATCATTTCATTCATCGCCCGACATGACTTAACGTTGGAGGTTTTCCCTTATCCTGAAAGATGAATGTCTAGTAACTCTAAGCTCTATGTACCTTGTACTCATTTGAACATCATTTCATTCATCGCCCGACATGACTTAACGTTGGAGGTTTTCTCTTATCCTGAAAGATGAATGTCTAGTAACTCTAAGCTCTATGTACCTTGTACTCATTTGAACATCATTTCATTCATCGCCCGACATGACTTAACGTTGGAGGTTTTCCCTTATCCTGAAAGATGAATGTCTAGTAACTCTAAGCTCTATGTACCTTGTACTCATTTGAACATCATTTCATTCATCGCCCGACATGACTTAACGTTGGAGGTTTTCTCTTATCCTGAAAGATGAATGTCTAGTAACTCTAAGCTCTATGTACCCTGTACTCATTTGAACATCATTTCATTCATCGTCCGATATGACAACGCTGGAGGTTTTCTCTTATCCTGAAAGATGAATGTCTTGTAACTCTAAGCTCTATGTACCTTGTACTCATTTGAACATCATTTCATTCAACGTCCGATATGACTTAACGTTGGAGGTTTTCTCTTATCCTGAAAGATGAAGGTCTGGTAACTCTAAGCTCTATGTACCCTGTACTCATTTGAACATCATTTCATTCAACGTCCGATATGACTTAACGTTGGAGGTTTTCTCTTATCCTGAAAGATGAATGTCTAGTAACTCTAAGCTCTATGTACATTGTACTCATTTGAACATCATTTCATTCAACGTCCGATATGACAACGCTGGAGGTTTTCTCTTATCCTGAAAGATGAATGTCTGGTAACTCTAAGCTCTATGTACCTTGTACTCATTTGAACATCATTTCATTCATCGTCCGATATGACAACGCTGGAGGTTTTCTCTTATCCTGAAAGATGAATGTCTGGTAACTCTAAGCTCTATGTACCTTGTACTCATTTGAACATCATTTCATTCATCGTCCGATATGACAACGCTGGAGGTTTTCTCTTATCCTGAAAAATGAATGTCTGGTAACTCTAAGCTCTATGTACCTTGTACTCATTTGAACATCATTTCATTCATCGTCCGATATGACAACGCTGGAGGTTTTCTCTTATCCTGAAAGATGAATGTCTGGTAACTCTAAGCTCTATGTACCTTGTACTCATTTGAACATCATTTCATTCAACGTCCGATATGACAACGCTGGAGGTTTTCTCTTATCCTGAAAGATGAATGTCTGGTAACTCTAAGCTCTATGTACCTTGTACTCATTTGAACATCATTTCATTCATCGTCCGATATGACAACGCTGGAGGTTTCCTCTTATCCTGAAAGATGAATGTCTGGTAACTCTAAGCTCTATGTACCTTGTACTCATTTGAACATCATTTCATTCATCGTCCGATATGACAACGCTGGAGGTTTTCTCTTATCCTGAAAGATGAATGTCTGGTAACTCTAAGCTCTATGTACCTTGTACTCATTTGAACATCATTTCATTCATCGTCCGATATGACAACGCTGGAGGTTTTCTCTTATCCTGAAAGATGAATGTCTTGTAACTCTAAGCTCTATGTACCTTGTACTCATTTGAACATCATTTCATTCAACGTCCGATATGACAACGCTGGAGGTTTTCTCTTATCCTGAAAGATGAATGTCTGGTAACTCTAAGCTCTATGTACCTTGTACTCATTTGAACATCATTTCATTCAACGTCCGATATGACTTAACGTTGGAGGTTTTCTCTTATCCTGAAAGATGAATGTCTAGTAACTCTAAGCTCTATGTACCTTGTACTCATTTGAACATCATTTCATTCAACGTCCGATATGACTTAATGGTGCAGGTTTTCTCTTATCCTGAAAGATGAATGTCTGGTAACTCTAAGCTCTATGTACCCTGTACTCGTTTGAACATCATTTTATTCATCGTCCGATATGACTTAACGTTGGAGGGTTTCTCTTATCCTGAAAGATGAATGTCTGGTAACTCTAAGCTCTATGTACCCTGTACTCGTTTGAACATCATTTTATTCATCGTCCGATATGACTTAATGGTGCAGGTTTTCTCTTATCCTGAAAGATGAATGTCTGGTAACTCTAAGCTCTATGTACCCTGTACTCGTTTGAACATCATTTCATTCATCGTCCGATATGACTTAACGTTGGAGGGTTTCTCTTATCCTGAAAGATGAATGTCTGGTAACTCTAAGCTCTATGTACCCTGTACTCATTTGAACATCATTTCATTCATCGTCCGATATGACTTAACGTTGGAGGGTTTCTCTTATCCTGAAAGATGAATGTCTGGTAACTCTAAGCTCTATGTACCCTGTACTCGTTTGAACATCATTTTATTCATCGTCCGATATGACTTAACGTTGGAGGGTTTCTCTTATCCTGAAAGATGAATGTCTGGTAACTCTAAGCTCTATGTACCCTGTATTCGTTTGAACATCATTTCATTCATCGTCCGATATGACTTAACGTTGGAGGGTTTCTCTTATCCTGAAAGATGAATGTCTGGTAACTCTAAGCTCTATGTACCCTGTACTCATTTGAACATCATTTTATTCATCGTCCGATATGACTTAACGTTGGAGGGTTTCTCTTATCCTGAAAGATGAATGTCTGGTAACTCTAAGCTCTATGTACCCTGTACTCATTTGAACATCATTTCATTCATCGTTCGATGACGTTCGATGACATAACGTTGGAGGACGCAAAGCAAACAATAACAGAATCTGTAGTGTATTGTAACCCTGTGTACAAGGAGATCAACAAATGAAGGCCATTTTAAGTCATTCTTTATTCTTTCATGTTATTTTAAATACATTTTAAGGTTATTGTTTAGATCATCAGAAACCGTGGCCTGCTAATGACACAGTTCTTGAAAAAGTGAGGTTAGGGAACAGGAAATAAAGCTAAACGTGGGAGGAGGTTATAATGGAGGCCTAAGATAATAATAGCAGTAGCGGGAAGATAAATAAATGTCTGTTTTGAGGATGCAGGGCTCACACGTTTTGAAAATAAAGGCGGTGACTTAATTAGAGCAAGTCGGGAGCGATAAACCAAGCACTCAATCTGTTTGCAGTTAAAGAGGGCAGTGAACAGAGCTGCTAATTGTTCTGTCCAACATATGTAACACCAGCTGGTGGCAGGGTGTGGTTGTTACACACAAGGATGCTGTGTTTCTGTCGTGACGAGATCCAGGGGTGAAATGTCTGCTCCCTGTCTCGAGCTCTTGGGGTTGTCAGTCATGCAAACACACTGCTTCCACCGAAAATGTACGAAGTCATGTCTGAAGTCTATGAGTAGGCTTGAAAGTTGAGAAGTGCAAACAGAATCTTTAAAATTTGCTATAAAATGTCCCAAAAATAGCATAAATATTTTAATAACTTTGTTATCGATGGATTCTACATACAAGGGTGATCTTCAAAGTTTCCATCCTCAACATGAAGATCACTCATAAATAAAAGGTAGTGAATTTCGTTGCTCATTTGTTGACAGCTACTCACCAAAGTTTCAGCCATTTTGGACGCTCAATTGTTATGTAACAGTCGTTTAAGTAAGTTAATGTAGGTGTTTCATGAAAATGTACAAAATCGAGTATCGAGCTGTCATGAAATATTTGTTTTTGAAAGGCAATACGCCAACACAAATCAAACATAAGCTGGATTCTGTGTATGGGGACTTTGCACCATCATTTACCACAGTGAAATTTTGGGCAGCTGAATTTAAACGTGGCTGTAAGAGCTTGTGAGATGATGAAAGTTCAGGACGTCCAAAAACTGCAACTACCCACGAAAACATCGCCAATATTCACCAAATAGTGCTACACGACCGCCGAATTAAATTGAGAGAGGTAGCAGAGGCTATGAACATGTCAAAAGAACGTGTTTGTCACATATTAAATCAACATATAGACATTAGAAAGCTGTCCACGCGTTGGGTGCCGTGTTTGCTCACGTTAGACCAAAAACGTGTTCGAATGAACATTTCCAACGCTCTGTTGGCGCAGTTTAGGCGCAATAAATCCAAGTTTTGGTGCCGATTAATTACTATAGATGAAACTTGGATACACCATTATACGCCCGAAACAAAAATACAGTTCAAACTGTGAACTGCAAAGGGGAAACCGGCTCCAAAAAAAAACAAAACTGTTTTTTTTTTTCGGCTGAGAAAGTGATGGCGACTGCTTTTTGGGATAGTCATGGGGTTATTTTAATTGATTATCTTCAAAAAGGATAAACCACTACAGGAACATACTACGCATCATTACTTGACAAGCTGAAGGCAGAACTTGCGGAAAAACGGCCACATTTGCAGGAAAAGGAAATCCTGTTTCACCAAGACAACGCATCGTCTCACACCTCAGCGGTTGCACACCTAAGCGACTTGTTTTTGTTCCCTCATCTGAAAATTGCTCTCGGAGGACAGAGATTTTCGACAAATGAAGAGGAAATCATTTTCGTGAACAATTATTTTGCAGAGAGAAACGCCGAGTACTATTTGGACTGGTTACAGAGATGGGAGCATCGCTTGGAGAAGTGTATAGAGTTACAAGGAGACTATGTTGAAAAATAAAATTAAAAATTTGTGAAAAAATATCTTTTATCTTTATTAGGTCGGAAACTTTTCAGACCATCTACGTAAATTGACCTCCACTTCGGATTTGGTTTGGAATATAGTTATTGTTGATGAATCTTGGATTTATTGCCATGATCGAGAAAACAAAAATAAATCGACTTAAACAGAACCTAAGTGTACAAAAGTGTGACAGTGTTGGTAAGAAGATGGTTGTCATATTCCTACTATAGCATTAGAAGACAGACGTACTGATTGATACACAAATGTCTGTTTAGTAACTATTTTTGAAAAATTTGCTGAGAAAAAAAAAAGGTGTAATATAGTGGAGGCAAAATGCCCTGGAAATTCAATACAAATATAGGCTTACCATTTCGTGAATACTCATTCACGTCATCAGCTCAAACAACATCGTTGTCGAAGTTGCAATCACTAGATGTCAGTATGTTTTTGCCGGTACTACCAAAACCTGAAAATGAAATAAACTTAAAAACAGATTCAACTGCTGGTATTTCAGAATTCATTTCGCAATGTTTATTTTTTAAAATAAATACTTTTTCCCAATCCATTAAATCTATCGGTCCATTTAATTGTTTTAATAAGTTAGCTTCCGGAGTTATTTCATGGTTAAATGACCAAAAATGATCTGCTACGGCCGATTTATCAGTCTGTTTATACTTAATGTTACAAATTTGTTCTTTTGTTCTGATTTATAAATTACGTTTTGTCTTTCCAATATAAAATATATCACAGTCAAAGCAATTAGACTTATAAATACCAGATTTTTTATTAATAGAATTTTTATCTTTTTTTTAGAGAAATGTGTTAAATTTGTAATACTTTATTTATTTTGAGGATTTAAACTTATACCAAACTCTTTGAAAATGTTAGTAAGCCAAGGATGCTAATTAAATTTTTTTTAAAAATTATTATCGTCTTTTATTTTTTAAGGGTAGAAACATCATTAAGAGTTTTGTTTCTATTTAAATTTCTCATTTTTTTGTATAAAGTCTTTATTAAAACCATTAATTAAAGCAGTATTAATAATATGTTTATATTCTTTATTAAATTCCTCTTTATTCAGGGGTATATTTATTAATATATAAATCAAACTATTAAAAACAGCAAATTTATGTGAACAATGTGTAATTATCAATATGAGTAGACTTCCTATAAATACCAAAGTTTAATTTATTATTATTTCTTGTTATCTTTAGATCTAGAAAAGGAAGAAATCCATTAATTTCAATTTCTAATGTGAATTTTACAGCTTTATCTAGTAAATTTAGTAATTTTAAAGCATCATTTATGTGTTTATCGGGAAAAATATCAGAAATATCATTAATATTTCTGGAAAAGTTCACTATTTTAGTTTGGTTCAGCGGTTTACCTCGAGAAAGCGCGAGATTTAGCTACAACAAGTCTAAGTTGGTAACTGAAACTGTTGATAAAATCTTACAGATGTTCCAGTACGCAATCGCAAGCATTGTCAGGGTCAACCGCGAGATTGAGTCTCTGCCAAGTGTTGGTAAGTGTTATAATTATAGCTCCATTTCCACATCACTCCAACGTAAAAACAAATGCAAATCATTTATTAAACGTTTTTCTGTTTTCTGCGTGACATCAGTCAAGTTTCCTGCGGTAGCAGACAAGTTAATATCAGTTGATCTATACAAAAGCTGTCAGATTTTTTTTTTTTTATAATTATAAAGCATTTACACCTTCGCTGACACTAGCGAATTGAACTGTTGTCCACTGATTGTTTGGTCGTTTATTGTATAGCACAAAAGACAAAAGAAAAGCAATTCAGTACCTCAACAGGTAAAACACACTACGTGAGAATTAATTACGAGTACCTCAACTTTACTTAGAGAGGTCCCTCGACGTTGTTTCATGGACATTCTCGCGAATTCACCAAAGCTAGAGGGACTTTGGCACATTTCTGAGATGTGCTTTGAATCTAATGACCAAGACAGGTTCGAAGCACTAACCGTGAAGAATGTGTTCACCGCACAAGAACATCAGATAGCACAAGATACGTAGAGCTAAGGGAAATTTAACGTTAGGTTTATGAAAACCTTCAAGAAATACCAAAGCGCACACTTCCATTGAAGTTCTCCTAAAACGTTTGGAAAAAATCAATTTATTATCACCTCAAACTGTCCCCTATATCTTTCTACCTGGTTTGAATAAGGAAACATATACAGCTTCTCACACAATCCGTCCTTTCATTAGTGACTTTCTCCAACAAATGCGATTTTTACAAGATAGTGCGCCACCTCATTTCAGTTTTTAAATTTATGTCCTCTAACGTTAAGTCATATAAGACGACAAATGAAATGATACTTACGTAGGCCAGGATTCATAGAGCTTAGAGTTACCAGACATTCATCTTTCAGGATAAGAGAAAACCTCCAACGTTAAGTTACATCGGAAGATGTACAAATGAGTACAGGGTTCATAAAGCTTAGAGTTACCAGACATTCATCTTTCAAGATAAGAGAAAACCTCCAACGTTAAGTCATATCCTACCATGAATGAAATGATGTTCAAATGAGTACAGGCTACATAGAGCTTAGAGTTACCAGACATTCATCTTTCAGGATAAGAGAAAACCTCCAACGTTAAGTCATATCAGACGACGAATGAAATGAGTACAGGGTACACAGAGCTTAGAGTTACCAGACATTCATCTCTCAGGATAAGAGAAAACCTCCAACGTTAAGTCTTATCGGACGATTAACGAAATGATGTTCAAATGAATACAGGGTACATTGAGCTTAGAGTTAACAGACATTCATCTTTCAGGATAAGAGAAAACCTCCAACGTTAAGTCATATCGGTAGATGAATAAAACGATGTTCAAATGAGTACAGGGTACATAGAGCTTTGAGTTACCAGACATTCATATTTCAGGATAAGAAAAAACCTCCAACGTTAAGTCATATCGGACGATGAACGAAATGAAGTCCAAATGAGTACAGGGTGCATAGAGCTTAGACTTACCAGACATTCATCTTTCAGGATAAGAGAAAACCTCCAACGTTAAGTCATATCGGACGATGAATGAAATGATGTACAAATAAGTGCAGGGTACATAGATCTTAGAGTTACCAGACATTCAGCTTTCAGGATAAGACAAAACCTCCAACGTTAAATCATATCGGGCAATGAATGAAATAATGTTCAAATGAGTACAGGGTACATAGAGCTTAGAGTTACCAGACATTCATCTTTCAGGATAAGGGAAAACCTCCAACGTTAAGTCCTATCGTACAATGAATGAAATGATGTTCAAATGAGTACAGGATACATAGAACTTAGAGTTACCAGACATTCATCTTTCAGGATAAGAGAAAACCTCCAACGTTAAGTCCTATCGTACAATGAATGAAATGATGTTCAAATGAGTACAGGATACATAGAGCTTAGAGTTACAAGACATTCATCTTTCAGGATAAGAGAAAACCTCCAACGTTAAGTCCTATCGTACAATGAATGAAATGATGTTCAAATGAGTACAGGCTACATAGAGCTTAGAGTTACCAGACATTCATCTTTCAGGATAAGAGAAAACCTCCAACGTTAAGTCCTATCGTACAATGAATGAAATGATGTTCAAATGAGTACAGGATACATAGAGCTTAGAGTTACCAGACATTCATCTTTCAGGATAAGAGAAAACCTCCAACGTTAAGTCCTATCGTACAATGAATGAAATGATGTTCAAATGAGTACAGGATACATAGAGCTTAGAGTTACAAGACATTCATCTTTCAGGATAAGAGAAAACCTCCAACGTTAAGTCATATCGTACAATGAATGAAATGATGTTCAAGTGAGTACAGGATACATAGAGCTTAGAGTTACCAGACATTCATCTTTCAGGATAAGGGAAAACCTCCAACGTTAAGTCATATCGGACAATGAATGAAATAATGTTCAAATGAGTACAGGGTGCATAGAGCTTAGAGTTACCCGACATTCATCTTTCAGGATAAGAGAAAACCTACAGCGTTAACTCACATCGGACAATGAATGAAATAATGTTCAAATAAGTACAGGGTACATAGAGCTTAGAGTTACCAGACAGTCACCTTTAAGGATAAGAGAACACCTTCAACGTTAAGTCATATCGGACGATGAATGAAATGATGTTCAAATGAGTACAGGGTACATAGAGCTTAGAGTTACCAGACATTCATCTTTCAGGATAAGGGAAAACCTACAGCGTTAACTCACATCGGACAATGAATGAAATAATGTTCAAATGAGTACAGGGTACATAGAGCTTAGAGTTACCCGACATTCATCTTTCAGGATAAGAGAAAACCTACAGCGTTAACTCACATCGGACAATGAATGAAATAATGTTCAAATGAGTACAGGGTACATAGAGCTTAGAGTTACCAGACAGTCACCTTTAAGGATAAGAGAACACCTTCAACGTTAAGTCATATCGGACGATGAATGAAATGATGTTCAAATGAGTACAGGGTACATAGAGCTTAGAGTTACCAGACATTCATCTTTCAGGATAAGGGAAAACCTCCAACGTTAAGTCATATCGGACAATGAATGAAATAATGTTCAAATGAGTACAGGGTACATAGAGCTTAGAGTTACCAGACATTCATCTTTCAGGATAAGGGAAAACCTCCAACGTTAAGTCATATCGGACAATAAATGAAATAATGTTCAAATGAGTACCGGGTACATAGAGCTTAGAGTTACCAGACAGTCACCTTTAAGGATAAGAGAACACCTTCAACGTTAAGTCATATCGGACGATGAATGAAATGATGTTCAAATGAGTACAGGGCACATAGAGGTTAGAGTTAACAGACATTCATCTTCCAGAATGAGAGAAAACCTCCAACGTTAAGTCATATCGGACAATGAATGATTTTTTCATTTTTCTTACACTGTTACACGCGTGGGCAAGTACGCACATAGATGCGTACAAGGGCTTCTGTTCGCTTTTGTTCTATAAACCCCAAAAGCGTGTATTGTCGATTTTAATTCTTAATGGGCATTTTCTTGTTGGTATTCCTACATCGGGATGCTCCGACAGACAATATCGATGCGCTTGGCGTGGGAGCCCAGTACATTGTCGACTTATGATGCAACCTCCAGGTGTCTCATTATGCAGTCAGCTTCAAATAAAGAGTGTAAGCAACACATGCTGTCATCCGCCGAGATTTAGGAGTTAACGTACTAGCCTATGGTCGCTGCGCAGGACAATGGAATCCTTAGCATGCCTTCTTTCGGAAGGAAAGTAAAGCCGGTGGTGCTTGTAGCAAGTAAAAGAACCTCAAGCATGATATTTGAACAAAATTAAGCGTACTCATAAAATAAGATAATGTTTATCTTGAAGTAGATAGAGCAATAAGTGTTTGTACAAGAGTATAGAAAGTCATGTATATAAAACATTTGACTATCACTTAAAGTCTACTGTATTCCCTTGTAACTACAATAAGATAATGTTTATCTTGAAGTAGATAGAGCAATAAGTGTTTGTACAAGAGTAGAGAAAGTCATGTATATAAAACATTTGACTATCACTTAAAGTCTACTGTATTCCCTTGTAACTACAATAAGATAATGTTTATCTTGTAGTAGATAGAGCAATAAGTGTTTGTACAAGAGTAGAGAAAGTCATGTATATAAAACATTTGACTATCACTTAAAGTCTACTGTATTCCCTTGTAACTACAATAAGATAATGTTTATCTTGAAGTAGATAGAGCAATAAGTGTTTGTACAAGAGTAGAGAAAGTCATGTATATAAAACATTTGACTATCACTTAAAGTATACTGTATTCCCTTGTAACTACAATAAGATAATGTATATCTTGAAGTAGATAGAGCAATAAGTGTTTCTACAAGAGTAGAGAAAGTCATGTATATAAAACATTTGACTATCGCTTAAAGTCTACTGTATTGCCTTGTAACTACAATAAGATAATGTTTATCTTGAAGTAGATAGAGCAATAAGTGTTTGTACAAGAGTAGAGAAAGTCATGTATATAAAACATTTGAATATCACTTAAAGTCTACTGTATTCCCTTGTAACTACAATAAGATAATGTATATCTTGAAGTAGATAGAGCAATAAGTGTTTGTACAAGAGTAGAGAAAGTCATGTATATAAAACATTTAATATCACTTAAAGTCTACTGTATTCCCTTGTAACTACAATAAGATAATGTTTATCTTGAAGTAAATAGAGCAATAAGTGTTTGTACAAGAGTAGAGAAAGTCATGTATATAAAACATTTGACTATCACTTAAAGTCTACTGTATTCTCTTGTAACTACAATAAGATAATGTATATCTCGAAGTAAATAGAGCAATAAGTGTTTGTACAAGAGTAGAGAAAGTCATGTATATAAAACATTTGACTATCACTTAAAGTCTACTGTATTCCCTTGTAGCTACAATAGGATAATGTTTATCTAGAAGTAGATAGAGCAATAAATGTTTGTACAAGAGTAGAGAAAGTCATGTATATAAAACATTTGACTATCACTTAAAGTCTACTATATTCCCTTGTAACTACAATAAGATAATGTTTATCTTGAAGTAGATAGAGCAATAAGTGTTTGTACAAGAGTAGAGAAAGTCATGTATATAAAACATTTGACTATCACTTAAAGTCTACTGTATTCCCTTGTAACTACAATAAGATAATGTTTATCTTGAAGTAGATAGAGCAATAAGTGTTTCTACAAGAGTAGGGAAAGTCATGTATATAAAACATTTGACTATCACTTAAAGTCTACTGTATTCCCTTGTAACTACAATAAGATAATGTTTATCTTGAAGTAGATAGAGCAATAAACGTTTGTACAAGAGTAGAGTAGGTCATGTATATAAAACATTTGACTATCACTTAAAGTCTACTGTATTCCTTGTAACTACAACAAGATAATGTTTATCTTGAAGTACATAGAGCAATAAGTGTTTGTACAAGAGTTGAGAAGTCTTTTCAGGGCAAAAAGCGGTATTTGTTTTAATAGGTTGATTTTATCATCCTTCTACCATCTGCAAATGTATTAAAGAATTAAAAACACTACAAGTAATATTCGATGTGTCAAAGCTGAAGCTTCACAGGAAATAGGAATGCATTTTGTGTAAGATCAAAGGCAAAGCGAAGGGCGGTCGGTCTGTCGGCGGCATCGCCCTTGACCCCTACAGCTTCCAGGGTCCAGCAGTGTCTTGACAGGTGTGCTCTAGACTTGCTGGCGCCTTCGTGTATCTGTCTACACATTTATCATACTGCAACTTCGCTTTTATTATTATTATTATTATTATTATTATTATTATTATTATTATTATTATTATTATTATTATTATTATTATTATTATTATTATTATTATTATTATTATTATTATTATTATTATTATTATTATTATTATTATTATTATTATTATTATTATTATTATTATTATTATTATTATTATTATTATTATTATTATTATTATTATTATTATTATTATTATTATTATTATTATTATTATTATTATTATTATTATTATTATTATTATTATTATTATTATTATTATTATTATTATTATTATTATTATTATTATTATTATTATTATTATTATTATTATTATTATTATTATTATTATTATTATTATTATTATTATTATTATTATTATTATTATTATTATTATTATTATTATTATTATTATTATTATTATTATTATTATTATTATTATTATTATTATTATTATTATTATTATTATTATTATTATTATTATTATTATTATTATTATTATTATTATTATTATTATTATTATTATTATTATTATTATTATTATTATTATTATTATTATTATTATTATTATTATTATTATTATTATTATTATTATTATTATTATTATTATTATTATTATTATTATTATTATTATTATTATTATTATTATTATTATTATTATTATTATTATTATTATTATTATTATTATTATTATTATTATTATTATTATTATTATTATTATTATTATTATTATTATTATTATTATTATTATTATTATTATTATTATTATTATTATTATTATTATTATTATTATTATTATTATTATTATTATTATTATTATTATTATTATTATTATTATTATTATTATTATTATTATTATTATTATTATTATTATTATTATTATTATTATTATTATTATTATTATTATTATTATTATTATTATTATTATTATTATTATTATTATTATTATTATTATTATTATTATTATTATTATTATTATTATTATTATTATTCCTATTTATTAATTAGTAGCTTTCAAATGCGCCATTGTATCATTGAGCAAATTTCTTAGGCGCCTTTCTTAGCTCTTCAAGAAAAAACTTACTTTCTCCTTTGTTTTTAGAAAGAAGGCATCATAAATTGCCTTCTTTTGAACCAATCCCGGAAACGATATTACAGGAGACAGTTCTGGGTTTGTATTTAACATATTACTTGCACATGTCGGTCCTTGTGGTGGTGGATGAATGAACAACTAGCCCACTACGGATGTCACAGTCCGTTAAACGTTCCTCGTTAGGAACACCCTTGTTAAGGAACACCCTCCATACAATAACAACATGGCCTCTGTAATCACGTCAACCCTTAATTAGCTCGCATTATTTGTTGGTAGGGGTGAATTATGTGTCCGGTCGTACCTGACGACACCCAGATCTTTGTGTAAACAAGTGTTCACAGTTCATCTTGACTTTCTGTTCGTATAATCACGAGACAAGTGTTAATGGCGTTCCCTTTTAAAAAGAAAACTGTAAACCGTCCAGGTGTCTAAAATGTAATTGCATTCACGAGATTTTTATTGTTATAACATATAAAATGTAAATCTTGAATTCCCTGTCAATGTCCTCAGATCTCCAAAACATTCTGAATAACTCTAAGCTCTCTGTACCCTGTACTCACTTCAACATCATTTCATTCATTGTCCGATATGACTTAACGTTGGAGGTTTTCTCTTATCCTGAAAGATGAATGTCTGCTAACTCTAAGCTCTATGTACCCTGTACTCATTTCAACATCATTTCATTCATTGTCCAATATGACTTAACGTTGGAGGGTTTCTCTTATCCTGAAAGATGAATGTCTAGTAACCCTAAGCTCTATGTACCCTGTACTCATTTGAACATCATTTCATTCATCGTCTGATATGACTTAACGTTGAAGGTTTTTCCCTTATAATGAAAGATTAATGTCTGGTAACTCTAAGCTCTATGTACCCTGTACTCATTTGAACATCATTTCATTCATCGTCCGATATTTAACGTTGGAGGTTTTCTCTTATCCTGAAAGATGAATGTCTAGTAACTCTAAGCTCTATGTACCCTGTACTCATTTGAACATCATTTCATTCATCGTCCGATATGATTTAACGTTGGAGGTTTTCTCTTATCCTGAAAGATGAATGTCTAGTAACTCTAAGCTCTATGTACCCTGTACTCATTTGAACATCATTTCATTCGTCGTCTGATATGACTTAACGTTGAAGGTTTTTCCCTTATATGAAAGATGAATGTCTGGTAACTCTAAGCTCTATGTACCCTGTACTCATTTGAACATCATTTCATTCATCGTCCGATATTTAACGTTGGAGGTTTTCTCTTATCCTGAAAGATGAATGTCTAGTAACTCTAAGCTCTATGTACCCTGTACTCATTTGAACATCATTTCATTCATCGTCCGATATGATTTAACGTTGGAGGTTTTCTCTTATCCTGAAAGATGAATGTCTAGTAACTCTAAGCTCTATGTACCCTGTACTCATTTGAATATCATTTCATTCATCGTCCGATATGACTTAACGTTGGAGGTTTTCTCTTATCCTGAAAGATGAATGTCTAGTAACTCTAAGCTCTATGTACCCTGTACTCATTTGAATATCATTTCATTCATCGTCCGATATGACTTAACGTTGGAGGTTTTCTCTTATCCTGAAAGATGAATGTCTAGTAACTCTAAGCTCTATTTATCCTGTACTCGTTTGGGCATCATGAGAACGTACCTTAAAATAACTAGGTGTGATAAAAATATTGGGAATTATCTTTTTTCTTATACAATATTTTTCATAAATATTAACTGCAAAGTGCCTCAGGACACCTCTACCTGCAGTGTTTATAATCTTGCAAGTTCCTTTTTGTTCGTTATGGTGTTCACTGGTTCTGTTTCTGTCTTAAATATGGACCAAAGAACGTATTTTCATGATTCTCTTCAGTTTCGGGCATATAAAGTATTCGTAGGAGGCCATGAGAAAACGTGTTTTAGTTTTTGATAGAATTTTACGGACAAGCACGGACCTGTGCACCTTCCAACAGTCAAAACTTTCTGATTGGTGAATGGGTAATTCTACAGAATCCCTTTATTTACTTCTTGCACATTGTCGTCAGCAATGGATGTGCGTAAACTCTTGTCCTGCTCTAGTAATTTGATAAAATGCCTTAGGAATTTCTAAGGAGAGAGAGAGAGGGGGGGGGCAAGCGGAGAGGCTATAGATAGACAGGTTGCCGATAATAACCCCACAAACCTCGTACAGAGAGTGGAGACATTGTTGCTTATGAGGTGGTCAGCACCTCACCTAGGCTTTTACAAAAACTAAACAAAATATCCCCTATTCAACTCCTTCTTCATTCTTTTGTTTCTTAGTTCGTGGGTTATTGTTGATTCTTCTGTCATTCGGAACGTCATATTTATCTTTTCTACAACGATTGCAGTGCACCAATTGGGAATATGCCTCATTAGTAGAGCTGGGACTGCATGCATATTTCCGTACTTTAAAGTGTAAATAAATCCGAGGTCTACTCACTAGAATTGAAGCTAACTACTTAGAAATTCCTAAGACCTTACTCCAGCATTAAGTGTTCCGTGCAGTGACGTATGCGCATCAGTTGTCGAACATAAACGCCTCGTTATGCAGGGACCCGGAAACAAGTGAACGAGTTTGTTCTTTGATCGCCTGCCAAACGCCTTCAGTTATTTTTCATACTTTCCAGAAGTACTGAAACCCAGTGAAATGCTTATAGAACCACTCATAAATCACTCCATGCACACCAGTTTCCAAAAATATTTTGAAATTGTCATAAAAACATTTCTGCAGGGGTTTAAGCGAGCAAAACAATCTAGCACAACAAACAAATGACTATGGTTACGCATTCCACGTTTAATCCGTATCGCCTTCGCTATAGGCCAGCCCTCTTACACAGATGTGTTATGGGTTATCGTTGCCTGGGAGACTGTCAGCTTTCAAAGACGCATTGTGAACTAGGTTCTCTGTACGTAACTACAAAAAGCGAAGAAGCATTGCATTATGTACCAATATTTTACCAAAAATATATATTTTCAGATCACACAACCCTTGAAAACGGACTACTTATTCCTTTCACTTTAAGTAAAAACCTCCAAAGTCATGTCGGACGATGAATGATATTATGTTCAAGTTACATAGAGGGTTACATGTTCAGTTTACATAGAGCTTAGAGTTATCAGACATTCATCTTTTAGGATAAGTGATAACCCCCAACGCTAAGTCATATCGGACGATGAATGAAATGATGTTCAAATGAGCACAGGGTACATAGAGCTTAGAGTTAGCAGACATTCATCTTTCAGGATAAGTGATAACCCCCAACGCTAAGTCATATCGGACGATGAATGAAATGATGTTCAAATGAGCACAGGGTACATAGAGCTTAGAGTTAGCAGACATTCATCTTTCAGGATAAGTGATAACCCCCAACGCTAAGTCATATCGGACGATGAATGAAATGATGTTCAAATGAGCACAGGGTACATAGAGCTTAGGGTTACCAGACATTCATATTTCAGGATAAGAGAAAACCTCCAACGCTAAGTCATATCGGACGATGAATGAAATGATGTTCAAATGAGCACAGGGTACATAGAGCTTAGAGTTACCAGACATTCATCTTTTAGGATAAGTGATAACCCCCAACGCTAAGTCATATCGGACGATGAATGAAATGATGTTCAAATGAGCACAGGGTACATAGAGCTTAGAGTTACCAGACATTCATCTTTCAGGATAAGAGAAAACCTCCAACGTTAAGTCATATCGGACGATGAATGAAATGATGTTCAAATGAGCACAGGGTACATAGAGCTTAGAGTTACCAGACATTCATCTTTCAGGATAAGAGAAAACCTCCAACGTTAAGTCATATCGGACGATGAATGAAATGATGTTCAAATGAGTACAGTGTACATAGAGCTTAGAGTTACCAGACATTCATCTTTCAGGATAAGGGAAAACCTCCAACGTAAAGTCATATCGGACGATGAATGAAATGATGTTCAAATGAGTACAGGGCACATAGAGCTTAGAGTTACCAGACATTCATATTTCAAGATAAGAGAAAACCTCCAACGTTATGTCATATCGAACGATGAATGAAATGATGTTCAAATGAGTACAGGGTACATAGAGCTTAGAGTTACCAGACATTCATATTTCAAGATAAGAGAAAACCTCCAACGTTATGTCATATCGAACGATGAATGAAATGATGTTCATATGAGTACAGGGTACATAGAGCTTAGAGTTACCAGACATTCATATTTCAATATAAGAGAAAACCTCCAACGTTATGTCATATCGAACGATGAATGAAATGATGTTCAAATGAGTACAGGGTACATAGAGCTTAGAGTTACCAGACATTCATCTTTCAAGATAGGAGGAAACCTCCAACGTTATGTCATATCGAACGATGAATGAAATGATGTTCAAATGAGTACAGGGTACATAGAGCTTAGAGTTACCAGACATTCATATTTCAAGATAAGAGAAAACCTCCAACGTTATGTCATATCGAACGATGAATGAAATAATGTTCAAATGAGTACAGGGTACATAGAGCTTAGAGTTACCAGACATTCATATTTTAGGATAAGAGAAAACCTCCAACGTTAAGTCATATCGGACGATGAATGAAATGATGTTCAAATGAGTACAGGGCACATAGAGCTTATAGTTACCAGTCATTCATCTTTCAGGATAATTGAAAAACTCCAACGTTAAGCCGTGTTGGAATGCAGAACTAATATAGATGCACGTACAGAAAGTAATACGAGATTGAAAGTGTGCAATTCAGAGAGGTATTTAGTTTTGCGTAACTCTAGTAGTACGTGTACTTGGAGTCAGACACCTGCGGAAGGACCTTGTGAAACACAATCGCAATTTCAACACGTTACCGCGCCGTCGGTTCAGTAATTCAACACGCCTAGCTAGTGTCACCAACCTGATTTCACTTTTTGGTCATTTCTCGACCGGATCTCTCTTCTGTCAGGAAATGGATCACTCCACACTCGCACAAAGAACTTTCAAATAGCGATACAAATTATTATATTGTTTTTCATATATAAGTAAAGCAAAGTGTTTTATCAGATGGAGCGGATTTATAGGCGCTAAAATGTGTGACCTAGGCACTTAAATTTGCTAATTAAACACTTAGCAATACACAATTTTAGTAAAGTGCACTATAAATGCGCTATAACAAAATGAAAATCATCGCAGCGTATGCTGCAAAAAATTCGCTTAACGGTTTCCACAGAAAGTTAAAATAACAGATATTGTCGTATAATTAAAATATATATAAATCTACTTCACTAAGTAGGAACCACAATGTGCAGAAGGGTGTAAAGTAATTAACTATGCCAATAAACAAAAGCATGGGTTGGGTTGGCTTAAGGGTGAAAATTGAAATATCTGTAGCTTTTGTTAGATTTGTTTCTAGTTTATACCATTTTTTTTTTGTGATGCAATAATACCAAGTTTCAGCTTTCTTATTACAATAGTTTTTAACAGTTTATGTCTAAATTACAGGCGATTTTCAAAATGTCTCACATATTGTAATTTAAAAATTAATTCTTGGGGTATAAGATTCTGTACCCATTTTAACCTATTTATATAAAATATTTGCCTTCGCCATATCAACGAAGGGGAAAAATAATCATACCTATTTAACAATTTTTATTTTCCTAAGCGTTTTCAGTAAGAAGTAAGCATTATAATCCTTTTCAATACAAATAAGAAAAACACAACAAATGTAAATGGGTACACTTAATAATCAGTTGTCCTTTCAGGTATGTTTAGAATTTCATACAGATTAATAGAAAACTGCATCCTGTGGAACATTTTGAAGTTAGGAAAATGTAGAAAATATGGAATCTGAGAAATCTGAGGTTAAAATTACGTAATAGCAGCTACGATACAGGTGTAGGGTTATTTAAATAGTCATGTGACGTTTTTTGTAGTGCCTCTAGAAAAAAAAGGGCTTTATATGAGGGTGGGTCAAAAGGTGATGCCTCCTTTTTTCCCCTCTCTTTTAATTGCCAAGAAAATTGAAGCCAATTTACATAGCTTGAAAACTACAACATTGACGATTAATTTGTCACTATTCGACAGTTTTGGTCCACCTTTTAAGTAGGACATGTATTCCAGTGTGGTAAAACACACGGTCTTGCTTCCTAAGCCATTGACGCACGGACGTTTTCACAGCCTCCTCAGCTTCAAAATGAATCCCACGATTAGCTTCCTTTAGTGGCCCGAACAGATGGAAGTCTGATGGTGCCAGGTCAGGGCTGTAAGGGGTTGAGCTAAGACTTGCCATCCCAATTTCTCAATTTCTGCAGTGATGTAACGGCTAGTGTGTGGTCTTGCATTGTCATGCAAAAGAAGAACATCCGCCATAGTTTTTGTTGGGTGAACTCGGCGAAGACGTGCTTTCAGCTTTTTGAGAGTTCTGACGTGTTGGACAGAATTTATTGGTCATCCCTGCTCCATAAAATCAATCATAAGTACGCCCTTTGCATCCCAAAATACTGTCGTCATAACTTTCCCTGCCACTCCTTGGTTTGAAATGTTTTTTCTTTGGTGACGTTGTGTGATGCCATTCCATTGACTTCCTCTTTGATTGAGGTACAAAAAAATGAACCCACGTTTCGTCTCCAGTAACAATTTTATCCAGAAGCTCCTCTCCCTCCAAATTGAACTGCTGCAAGTGTTCGGAGGCTATTGTTTTCCTTATTTCTTTGTTTTGAGCGATTAACGTTCTTGGTGCCCAATGTGAACAAACTTTTGAGTAACCCAGTTGTTGAATAATCGTCATCACACTGCCTTTACTGAGGGAGGTAATGCGACACAATTCACCTGTTGTTAGCCGGCGATCACCACGAATGTCATCGACTCGCTGAATGTTGCATGGAGTCACTGCCGCTTCGCTTTTCATCTGCCAATGGTGTTTGCCCTTCAGCTTCGTTACAGCGACGGACCCATCGTCTAACAGTGCTGACATTCACCGTTGCATCACCATACACATTTTTTAGCCTTTCGTGAATGCGAATTGGCGTTTCACCTTCCGCAGTCAAAAATTCAATCACAGAACGCTGTCTAATACGAATGTCGATGTCACCATTTTGCAAGAAGACGCAGTGCTGCCATCTGTTGGCTTAGGAAGTTACTACTGCAGGGGATTGGAGAAGAAGGTTTGAGGAATTGCACCAAATTCAAAGTTTTCATGTAGCTTACGTATTTAAAGGAAAAAAAGAGAGGCATTACTTTTTGACCCACCCGCGTATTATTGAAGCATATCTATATTAATTTTAAGACAAAAAAAACTAAATTTGGTATTGTGGCAATTTTTGGGCCAATTTGCACTAAATGTGTCTCCTTAAGAAACCCCTTTTTCTATATCCAATGTGCAGCAGTAAGAAATTTCTCTTCCCCGAAAACTTCACGTTGAAACCAACAAATGCAAAATCTGTTGTCACAAATTACAAGCAGAAGAAATTGGCTAAAAGGCAGTTTTAGGCACTGATAAGCAGAATAGGCACAAACGTATGAAATAGGCACTTATAGGCACTATAAAACTAAGAAATTGGGCTAATAATTGTAGGAAACGTGATTATAACGTAAAAGAGAGGAATAAAATAGGCAAATAGGGCAAAATCTGCCCCCTAATTATAACCTACCTAACCTAACTTTTTCACAAAATCGACGATGTAAACAACTCTTGGCTACCTTCACATTTCAGTTGATTCATAATTTGCTTAAATAGAAGGTGATTATTGTATTTCGATTGCCTTGCCGTACAAAGAAAACGGAATTTTGAAACCATCTCCTAACCAAAAGCTTATAAAATTCCAATATTTTTTTAGCCTAGATAAAAGAATAATTAGTATTTTGGGAATAGTCTGTCAAGATTCAGTACAGAAATCCATGTAGAGGCATATAACAGTTTTAAATTATAAGTTGCTCTCCCCCCGCCCCGCTCTCTAGAGGCCATTACTTGGACTGTTCGTAAAATAAGGTTTCCAATTTTATTTAATATAGAAAATGTGTTTATTGCCAATGAATGTTACATTGATGGAAAGGCGGAACTTACAGCTATTTTTCAATGATAATTACCATTGCGATCTATGCACTTTTGCATGCGTTGTGGCAGTTTTTGTATACCCTTGTCATAGCACTCTCCAGCCAAGTTGCGCAGGTAGCACTCAACCTCGTTTTTCAAATCATCGTCGGTCCGGAAATGTGTTCCACCCAGGTGTGAAGTCAGCTCAGGAAACATATGACAATCACTAGGTGCTAAGTCTGGACTGTAGGGGGGATGGGTGAGGACGTCCCATCCGAACTGGGCCAGGAGATCAGCCGATACATGTGCAGTATGGGCACTCACTCCCTTCGTCAGCATTCCCTTTCTTCGACTTTGAATAGCACGTCACAGTTTTTTTTTTTAAAGTCTCACAGTAGCTAGCGTTCGTTTATTGTTGTGCCGGTAGGCATAAACTCGCACAACAATACACCTTTCCTGTCCCAGAACACACTGGCCATCACTTTGCCGGCAGAAAATGTCTGTTTGAACTTTCACGGCTTCAGCGAATTCGAATGCCGCCACTGACGAGAACGTTCTTTAGTTTCTGGTGTTGTATAGTGCACCCAGGTTTCATCGCCAGTGACAATTGAATCCAAAAATTCCTCGCCTTGTTCTGCATAGTGCTCCAGGAATCGGTGGGCCGCTTCAACACGTTGCCGTTTATGGTCTTCGGTGAGCATTTTGAGCACCCACCTCGCACACACCTTGCGATAATGCAAATGTTCGGTCAAAATCTTGTCAATCGTAGTCTTACTGACTTCAGGGATATGTTAGGAACTGTCACGCGCCGATCTTTAAGTATTTCTTGTTCAAATTTTGCAATTGTTTCGGCTGAAACCGAAGGCCGACCAGAACGCTGTTCGTCGTGGACGTCTGTACGTCCGTCTTTGAAATCTCTGACCCACTTTCGCAAACTTTTGAAATGCATACACTGTGGCCCATAGACTTCGCATAACTGACGATGAATTTCAGTGCGGTTAGTGCCGTTGGCACTCAAAAAACGTATCACTGCACGCAACTCGGACTTGGCGCCGGATGCTCCATCGCAAATGGCTGTCCAGCCAAGATTAATCGTCCGATATGACTTAAAAAGTTAAAGAACGTAAAAAAATCCCTCGTTGTCAACGTTTTGATCACTAGATGTCACTTTGTTTTTGCCAGTATTACCAAAATCTGAAAATGAAATAAAGTTAAAAAAAGAATCGACTGTCCGTACTTCAACTACTTCACTACGCAATATTTATTTCTTTAAATAAATAATTTTCCCAAACCATTAAATCTATCGGATCATTTAATTGTTTTAATAATTTAACTTCTGGATTTATTTCATGGTTAAATGACCAAAAATGATCTGCTACGGCCGATTAATCAGTCTGTTTATACTTAATGTTACGAAAATGTTATTTTCGTTCTGGTTTCTAAATTACGTTTTGTCTTTCCAAAAGACACAATCGAAACAATTAAATTTGATAAATAACAGATATTTTATTATTAGGAATTTTATATTTTTTTAGAGAAATGTAGTACATTTTTAATACTGTATTTATTTTGAGGAAGTAAAGTTATACCAAACTCTTTAAATCTTTTTGAAAGTGTTTATTAACCCAGGGATGGTAAGTAAATTTTTTAAATTATAATTGTCTTTTATTTTGTAAGGGTAGAAATATCATTAACAGTTTTTTGACATTTAAGTTTGTCACTTTTTATGTATAAATCATTAATTAAACAGTACCAATAATATGTTTATATTCTTAATTAAACTCTTCTTTATTCATTTTTGTATTTATTAAACTATGAATCAAATTATTAAAAACAGCAAATTTTTGTGAAAAAGGGTTAAAACTTTTACTTTTATGTAATATTAATATGAGTAGATTTCCTATAAATACCAAAGATTAATTTATTATTATTTATTATTATCTTTAGATCTAGAAAAGGAAGAAATTCATTAAGTTCAGTTTCTAATGTGAATTTTATAGCATTACGTTGTACATTTAGTAATTTAAGTATCATTTATGTGTTTAACAGGGACAATAGCAAAATATCATCAATATATTTATACCAGGCTTTAAAACTTAAAAGGAATTAGTGACATGTATTTCTTCAGCTGTGTTTTCAAGCCGCTTTGTTTATGCGTTAAAATTGTAAAAGTTCCAAGTTCGGATATGTTCTGTAGCAAATTCATTTGTGGGTGAACACAAAATGTTTATGACGATAGTTAAGAAATTATTAGAGCAAATCCAACATAGAACCAAGTCATGAAACATAAGAAAGTTGCAATGAAATATAAGCAGAGTTCATTTGTTGTCAGAATCATGCCATTCAAATATTGTGGAAGTTCAAAGAGGTAAGAGAAGGGTGTCCGAACAATGGAGCACCTGACTTGCTGACATTCCGGTACTGTTTACCTGCAGAAGGAGAGGCGACAATCTGGCGCCAGAGAGTCTGTAGCACACCTGCAACCTCAGCCTAAACCTGATGCCCCCAAGCCTGCCAACATGACCATGACAACACTCTTCACCTCGCAAATCTCAACTCGATACCCACATTTCACCGGAATTATGGCACACACTCACTTACCGACCAGTCTCTACAAATGCAACAGCTTTAACAAAAGTTTTGAAATTCTTGCAATTCACCAAAATGTTTTCTGAAAATGTTCACGACCAAGGCCCTGTAAATGCTTTGAAAATAAATGATATAGGTCTTCTGCTGATATATATATATATATATATATATATATATATATATATATATATATATATATATATATACATATACATGAAGGATTTAAATCTTTATGTGCAAAAATACTCTCTTGGATTATTTGCGTAAAAGCACGCGGCAATAAAGTTTGATTTTGCTTATACGAGGGTGATCTGAAAAACTTCACACCTAATAAAGATACAACATATTTTTCAGATTTATTTTTATTTTCCTTTCAACATAGTCTCCTTGTAACTCTACACACTTCTCCCAGCGATGCTCCCATCTCTGTAACCCGTCCAAATAGTGTGGCAACCCTGTATGGGTTGTCAGACCTGGCGCCACTGGCTGATCTTTGTTCATTGGTTGCGCTGGAGAGGGGGTTGGCTTCCTCTTCCGCAGACGCCCGGCCGACACCAGAGAGAGAGGATGTGTTTGTAGCAACCCTCCGGGACACAAGCCTCATTGAATGTAAGTTGTCTGGAATTATTAAACCTCTTTTTAAAATGCACTTGTGAGTTTTCCTTCGCTGGACCTTCCACCTTACACCACCATGCAGGTAAGCTAGTTATCAGTAAAATAACATGTCCACCCTACCGCGTGGTGTAACTAGTGTTTGTTGAGATAGTTTAGCTCTACCGCTACGGATTCCCCCCAAAGCTAATAAATATTAAATCTATTCTAATGTAGGGTGTGACATATTGGTGGAGACGCGGGTAAGATCTCAATTTTTTTTTTTCTCCTTGCTTTAGTCCGGTTTTTATGAAAAAAAAATCGAATGTATACGGTGGTGAAAGATGGAGGAAACATGGCCGACCGCGTGGTGTTCAATTAGTTAGAAATTCTAATCTGGTCATCGTCTCGTAATCCTTTAACTTTTGGTCTGTTTTTTATTTGATTTCTTCAATAGTAAACTTATTTCATAATATTGTGCTAAAATTTTTTTTATAACTACATAGAAATTGATAATGGACACCACGTGGTCACGTGTTGATTTTCAAGGGACGCTGTGTGAGTTTTGGCAGTAAAATTCAAAGTAAATAGTTTCTTTTTTTGGTGTTTTTGTGAAGTATGCACTTCATTTTTGTGTTCATTCCAGTTGGTAATTCTGCTTATTTTATTCTGGTGTCCAGTGTTACTTAAAAGTAAGTCAAAATGCCTAAGAAAACGCGGCAATCATCCAATGTGCCAGTTACAATGGATTCACATGATGTAATAGCTTCGACTTCTGCTTTAGCTAATCAAAGTGCACATGTACCTAGTAATTTAGAAGTATCCATGGCACCTAATGTTAATCAGACTCAGACAATGCAAGTTTCTCGGCCTTTTATTGATCCACCCTGTTTTGACAGGATAGCACTGATATCTCCTTCAGAATTTTTGAGAAAATTTAACTTAGTTTCTACAGCAAATGGTTGGTCAGATGTACAAAAGTTGAAGTTTTTCCCATGTTACTTGCGAGACACAGCAGCACTGTGGTACCGAACTTTTTGCCATAGACACCCTGAGCATGATTGGCATTTTCTAACTCAACAGTTTTTGGCAGCTTTTCAAATGTCCAATCAAGATGAATTGTTGGAAATTAAACTTAGGCAGAGGGTACAATTAGAAAATGAACCTGTATTAGATTACATTTATGATGTATTATCCTTGTGTGACCAAGTTAACGCTGCAATGACACAAATGGAGCAGGTAAAAAACTTAGTGAAAGGATTGAAACCTCAGTATGTGCAAGCTTTGCTCCCATTAAATCCACAAACAGTTGAGGAGGTTTTACAAATTATTAAAAGCGCTGATAAAGCTAATTTTTATGTGCAACATAGACAACATTTAGTACAAGCACAAACATCAACTTACACTTCTCCACCTGTGTCATCTGCACCTGTTTTATCACGGTTTGAAAGTGTAAATCACTCTGAACCAGTTATTAATGTTGTTTCCACATTGAGTGAACAGGTCACTAAACTTGCTACCCAAATGCAACAACTTCAGTCTCAATTCGCTGCTGCATCTACTGTGCAGCCACCTCCACTTAAGCCTCCAAGATATCATGAAAGGAGACAACAGGCACCTATTGTGTGTTACAATTGCAACAAGCGTGGTCATATAGCACGTAATTGCTGGACTTCACCATCTGCTTCAAAAAACTCGAGAGGCCCAGCCTCCAACGACATAACCTAGAGGTACCCAAAGTAAGTTCACCTGTGTCTAATGTTGTTTCTCTTCCAGGTCAAATTTTGCAAATTTTGGGGTCCATTGGGGAGTCAAAACTTCCAATTTTGTTGGATACAGGAAGTGCAGTTAGCATTGTGAATGCAGCTCATATCAATGACATTTCTAAAATGAAACCTGTCGAGATTTTGCTTAAAACAGCTGGTAACAAGTTATTAGATGCGCCTTATCAAACAAATTTGAAATTTCAAATTAATGACTTTGTTTTTCAGGAAGATGTGTTAGTGGTAAAAGACTTGGCACATAATCTCATTTTGGGTAATGACTTTCTAACTTCACATAAAGTTACCATTGATTATTCTTGTGCAGAAGTTAAGATTCAAACTCATGAGGGAGAAATGGTACACATTCCTTTTGAAACAACATGTGGTGGTCCCTTTACAGATATTGCTGTGATTCCATTGAACGATGAGGTACAGATAGTTAATAAAGTTTCTGTTGTAAAAGATGTTAAATTGCCACCGCTTACTACTTGTTTTGTGGCAGTGCAGCCTTCAGCTGATATTACAAATGAGGTTATGTTCGAGCCTTCTACCAGTATTATGCATAAGAAGAATATTTCTATTCCACCTGTAGTTTGCAAATCTTCAAAGGACTTTGTGATACCAGTACATAATAATTCAGCTGTTCCTCAAACACTTTTTGCTAAAACTGTATTAGCTAATGCTCATGAAGTTGCATTTGTTCAAAGTAACTCAGTTTCACCTAAGGATGTTACTCCATTGAACGCTCCAAAGTTTGAATTTAATGTTAATACCAACTTAAGTGAAGCTCAAAAGTCAGATCTTCATAATCTGTTGTTAAAATATGAACATGTTTTTGCCACTTCATTGCAAGATTTAGGCTCAACTAATGTAGCTGAATTTAAAATAGAGGTACAGGATGAAAAACCTATTAAGCAACGACCCTATAGGGTAGCTCATAAGCAGAAACAGATTATTTCCCAACAAGTAGAGGAAATGAAAAATGCTGGTATTATTAGAGATTCTCAGTCACCTTGGTCATCACCTGTGGTGTTGGTAAAGAAAAAAGATGGCTCTATGCGGTTTTGTGTAGATTATCGTCAACTGAATAAGGTTACAGTAAACTCAGCCTTTCCCTTGCCTCTTATTGATGACCTCCTTAGTTACCTTGGAGAAGCTAAATGGTTTGCTTCCTTAGATTTGTTGTCAGCATACTTTCAAATTCCTTTAGAGGAGAATAGTAAAAAGTATACCTCATTTGTTACTCATGAAGGGCAGTATGAATTTGAACGTTTGTCTTTTGGGCTTGCTAATGCACCAAGATTTTTCAGTTTTGTTGCTGAGAAATTGTTAGGAGACTTGAAATTTAAGAAAGCTTTAGCATATTTGGACGATATTGTTGTTTTTGCCAAAACTTTTGAACAATTATTAGAAAACTTAGAAGCTGTTTTTCAACGTTTGGAAATGCATAATTTTAAACTGAAACCTGGGAAATGTTTCTTTGCTATGGAAAAGATAAAGTTATTGGGTTTTGAAGTATCTAAAGATGGAATTTCCCCAGATTCTGAGAAAGTTACAGTGATCAAAGAACTACCACGCCCAAAGAATGTTAGAGACGTGAGAAAAGTTTTGGGTTTGTTCAATTTCTACAGGAAATTTATTAAGAATTACTCTTACATTGCCCATCCATTGATTCAGCTGACCAAGAAAAGTCAAAGTTTTATTTGGGGCCCGGATCAGCAAACAGCATTCCAGCAGTTAAAGAACTCTCTTGTTTCTGCCCCTGTGTTGGCTCATTATAATCCTGGAGCCTATACAGAATTACACACTGATGCTAGTGGTCTAGGAATAGGATGTGTTTTACTACAGAAAGTAAATGATAATCTTAGACCTATTGCATATGCTTCTAGAACTTTGTCAAAATGTGAAAGAAATTACAGTGTACCAGAGTTAGAGCTTTTGGCAATCGTTTTTGGTTTAACACATTTCAGGACTTTTGTGTATGGCTATAAAGTGCATGTTATTTCAGACCATCACTCCCTTTGTTATCTGAACAATTTAAAGGATTTGACAGGCCGGTTGGCTCGATGGAGTCTAAAGTTACAGGAATTTGATTATGATATATGTTATAAATCTGGTAAGAAACATAATGACGCAGATGTTTTGTCAAGGTTCCCTGTGTTACAGCCTGAAGAGCATCAAATTGAACAACTTGATGAGCTAATTACCTGTTTGCTATCACCGGTTGAGGTTGCTCAGAAACAAAATGATGATCCAGTTCTGACTCCAATTATTAATGCCCTTAAGGATCCTGAATCTGCTCCTGCTAAGGTTCAACGTCAAGCTTCTACCTATATTTTGAAAAGTGATGTCTTGTACAGGAAAAATTCGAGTTCTACTGGTCCCTTGCATTTACTAGTCATTCCTGAGGTGTTAAAGCATGAAATTTTGTCCTCATGTCATGATGATCCACTATCTGGTCATTTAGGTTTTTCTAAAACTTTTAGTAAGATTAATTCAAGATACTACTGGATAGGTATGAAAAAAGATATTGAGCATTTTGTGAAAACTTGTCCAAGTTGTCAGTCTAGGAAGGCACCTAAGAATCAAAAACCTGCTGGTCTTTTGCAGCCTATTCCAGTTAACTTTATTGGAGAACGTTGGGGAATAGATTTGTTAGGCCCTTTGCCTCGTTCTACGTCGGGTCATAAGTATATCATAGTTGCTACAGAATATGCTTCTAGGTGGGTTGAAGCTGCCCCTCTCTCTTTGGCTACCATTCCCCAGGTTACTAAGTTCATCTTACATCAGATTATTTGCAGGCATGGGGCCCCTGCCATGTTACTGTCTGATCGTGGTAGTGTCTTTCTGAGTGAAGTAACCCAGGAACTCTTGAAAGCTTTGTCAGTTTCCCCTCATTTTACTAGTTCATACCACCCTGCATGCAACGGCCTTACTGAACGATTTAACCAGACTTTACTAAATTGTCTTAGTCATTTTGTGGATTCAAATCAGCGCAATTGGTCTAATGTTTTGCCATATGTGATTTTTTCATACAATTCTTCTGTTCAGGAAACTACAAAATTTTCACCATTCTATTTGATATATGGTCGTGAACCTTCCTTACCAAATCAGGTGCAACTTCAGGCCACTTCAAATGATTTATTTGTTCGGCAAACTTTGGAAGAGATTCAGAAAGCTCGTGAAGTAGCCATCCATAATATTAACCAGCAACAGATTAAACAGAAAGAAAGATATGATGCTAAGCATAGAGATACTCATTTTGCAGTAGGTCAGCTTGTTAAGATTTTTACTCCAATTAGGAAAAAGGGAAAATGTACCAAATTGCTTCATAGATATTTTGGGCCTTTTGAAATTGTTCGACAAATTACTCCTGTTACTTATGTGGTTCGTCGACCAAATGCTCCTAGAGTTAAGGAACAATCAGTACATGTTTCTAGGATATTCCCATATTTTGATCCTGTGGGACCATATAGACTGTAAATGCATTTTGCTTTTCTTTTGTGTCACATTAAATGTAAAAAGGTTGTATGTAAAGTATATTGCCCCTTGTTTTCTGAGTGAGAATTTTGAGATTTAGTGTATAGTGTGCTAAGCTATTTTGTTTTGGAATATGATGTATATTATTGGCAAATGGCAATACTTGGATAGATGTTTGATGAATTAGATGTCAAAAGTTGAACATACAATTGTTATTATTGAAAGTCACAATTAATTGATATTAAAAGTATATGTTCCCTAATAACTGTTTTGAGTTGAATAACCTCATTTGATGATAAATTTTACAATGATTAGGAAATTGAAATTTTGTTTATTAATTTTAAGTTTACATTCTGGAATAGTGCTGTGCTACCTCGATAAGAAGGATGAATGAAATTATGTGTGATTATGTGAAAGATGTAGAGGTAAAGTTTATCTGGTTAATGGGGTTGCTGTAATGTGCCCGTTAATCCAGTGTTTTAGGCTCGATAAATGGCTGAAATGTGCTTATCGATGCAAGTAATTAAGTGTATTTTTGAGTTTTGTTTAGCATTGGTGCTGAAATGTGCATGCTAAGATGATGAGGAAAACCTGAATCACAGAGAGGTTTGTGAATGACTGTTATGAAGCTGAGACCTGGGGATGTTCTGTTTGTCATCCTCGCCATAGTTACCAGGTATTTGGGAGATAGCACATTACTAGTACAGATGTTTACTTTGTCTCTTTATTGCAGGATGCTAATAGTTTGAACATTTTGATAAAATTGTTTTGCATTAAGAGTGATATATATTTTGGAGTTGTGTGATTACCAGTATGCTTTAATGGTTTATTGAATTCTAAGTTTTATGTTGAAAAGCAAAAGTACCCTTCAATGTATACAAAAGTTTTTAGAATAGGCTAAGACATGATACTATATTTTCTCTTTTGTGTATCTAGGATGTGAAATTTTGAGGCCCCAGAACTTAATTTTTCTTTCAGTTTTGTTCTATGTATTGTGTTGTAGAACGATTATTTTTTTTTTTTTTTTTTGTTGGTGTAGTAATGTGACAGTAGTTTTGTTGGCATGCAAAATGTTGATGTTGGTAGATTGTAAGTAGTTTTGTTGATTTGAAAGGTAGTAGTACTGATGATATTAAGTAGTGCGCGCACATAATAAATATGATTGAAATTATAATGGTAAAACAAAGAGAAAAACTGAGCTCATTTTTGTTTAAGTGTACACGTCAGTTTTTGTTAAAAAATTTATGGCCACGTGTAATATTTTGGGGTACCCCTCTAATTGTAAGTTTTGGTATTTTGAAAATTTGTAATATTTTTATTCAATGTTTTGGAAGGTCAAATTATTTTGTGCTGTGTGTGTATTGTGTGTATTATTTCTACCCTAAGGGGTTTTTGTAAAGTTTTGATTGTGACATTCCTATGTTTTATGTATTCTTTTGTGAAGATTATTTTGTGAAGATTATTTGATTTATCTTGTCAAAATTTGTAAGCTATATATATTGCCGAGTGATGGAAATTATCTTAGTTTTATCATGTATCTTGCTACCCAGATGGGGTGTACCTAATTTTTTTGTATTATTTATTATTGTTCAGAAGTGAAGTTTGTTTTTAATGATGTAGTTGTCTTCTGTAATTGACGTACACTTATATTTTTGGAAATAATGTTGTAGTATGATGATACGTATCAAGCCAGCCCTATTTATCTGCGTTCCTGCTGCACCACACTGTTCCTGCCGAACTGTTTGCACCATGGGAGTACTAAACCTGCCACACTGCCTTGTGTCATCGGGCTCTGGTCCGCCCTTTATGACCACTGTTCGTCAGAGCTTTGGCAGCTATTAGTGCTGTCACTTCGTACCTGTGTTGGGGGCAGAAGAACTATTAATGCCCCACATTGTTATTCAGTGTAGAGCAAGTACAATTGTGCTCAATTCAGTGGTCTTTATTCATCAGTGACTGCAGTGCAAGCTTCAAGTTTTTTATTACATTTGTGAGACCAGTGGGAATGGAATGTACTGTTCAGGCAGGTTGTGAAACTTTTTTTGCTTGGTGCAGTAGTGGTGAAAAGTGCTGAACTTCATTTATTTTTCTTTGAGGGCTTTTTAATTAAAGTTATAGACAGACACTGGAGTAAAGAAACGAATGTGTAACGTCAAGAGAAGATTTATGTTTGTAATACTGTTTGTGATGTTTGTATGCTAATTTTTTTTTTTTTTTTTTTTGTTTGTTCCATCACTCGAGCGAGTTTCTTTTCATTTGTTATTAATTGTTCTGTTGACCCTGGGTCAACAGCTTGTGGTCCGGGGGGAGGTGTGGCAACCCTGTATGGGTTGTCAGACCTGGCGCCACTGGCTGATCTTTGTTCATTGGTTGCGCTGGAGAGGGGGTTGGCTTCCTCTTCCGCAGACGCCCGGCCGACACCAGAGAGAGAGGATGTGTTTGTAGCAACCCTCCGGGACACAAGCCTCATTGAATGTAAGTTGTCTGGAATTATTAAACCTCTTTTTAAAATGCACTTGTGAGTTTTCCTTCGCTGGACCTTCCACCTTACACCACCATGCAGGTAAGCTAGTTATCAGTAAAATAACATGTCCACCCTACCGCGTGGTGTAACTAGTGTTTGTTGAGATAGTTTAGCTCTACCGCTACGGATTCCCCCCAAAGCTAATAAATATTAAATCTATTCTAATGTAGGGTGTGACAATAGTACTCGGCGTTTTTCAACATAATCTCCTTGTAACTCCACACAGTTCTCCCAGCGATGTTCCCATCTCTGTAACCCGTCCAAATAGTACTCGGCGTTTTTCAACATAGTCTCCTTGTAACTCTACACACTTCTCCCGGCGATGTTCTCATCTCTGTAACCCGTCCAAATAGTACTCGACGTTTTTCAACATAGTCTCCTTGTAACTCTACACAGTTCTTCCAGCGATGCTCCCATCTCTGTAACCCGTCCAAATAGTACTCGGCGTTTTTCAACATAGTCTCCTTGTAACTCTACACACTTCTCCCGGCGATGTTCTCATCTCTGTAACCCGTCCAAATAGTACTCGACGTTTTTCAACATAGTCTCCTTGTAACTCTACACACTTCTTCCGGCGATGTTCTCATCTCTGTAACACGTCCAAATAGTACTCGACGTATTTCAACATAGTCTCCTTGTAACTCTACACACTTCTCCCGGCGATGTTCTCATCTCTGTAACCCGTCCAAATAGTACTCGACGTTTTTCAACATAGTCTCCTTGTAACTCTACACACTTCTCCCGGCGATGTTCTCATCTCTGTAACCCGTCCAAATAGTACTCGACGTTTTTCAACATAGTCTCCTTGTAACTCTACACACTTCTCCCAGCGATGTTCACCATCTCTGTAACAAGTCCAAATAGTACTCGACGTTTTTCAACATAGTCTCCTTGTAACTCTACACTCTTCTCCCGGCGATGTTCTCATCTCTGTAACACGTCCAAATAGTACTCGACGTTTTTCAACATAGTCTCCTTGTAACTCTACACACTTCTCCCGGCGATGTTCCCATCTCTGTAACCCGTCCAAATAGTACTCGACGTTTTTCAACATAGTCTCCTTGTAACTCTACACACTTCTCCCAGCGATGTTCCCATCCCTGTAACACGTCCAAATAGTACCCGACGTTTTTCAACATAGTCTCCTTGTAACTCTACACACTTCTCCCGGCGATGTTCCCATCTCTGTAACCCGTCCAAATATTACTCGACGTTTTTCAACATAGTCTCCTTGTAACTCTACACACTTCTTCCAGCGATGTTCCCATCTCTGTAACACGTCCAAATAGTACTCGACGTTTTTCAACATAGTCTCCTTGTAACTCTACACACTTCTCCCAGCGATGTTCCCATCTCTGTAACCCGTCCAAATAGTACTCGACGTTTTTCAACATAGTCTCCTTGTAACTCTACACACTTCTCCCAGCGATGTTATCATCTCTGTAACCCGTCCAAATAGTACTCGACGTTTTTCAACATAGTCTCCTTGTAACTCTACACACTTCTCCCAGCGATGTTCCCATCTCTGTAACACGTCCAAATAGTACTCGGCGTTTTTCAACATAGTCTCCTTGTAACTCTACACACTTCTCCCAGCGATGTTCTCATCTCTGTAACACGTCCAAATAGTACTCGACGTTTTTCAACATAGTCTCCTTGTAACTCTACACACTTCTCCCGGCGATGTTCCCATCTCTGTAACCCGGCCAAATAGTACTCGACGTTTTTCAACATAGTCTCCTTGTAACTCTACACACTTCTCCCGGCGCTGTTCCCATCTCTGTAACCCGGCCAAATAGTACTCGACGTTTTTCAACATAGTCTCCTTGTAACTCTACACACTTCTCCCAGCGATGTTCTCATCTCTGTAACACGTCCAAATAGTACTCGGCGTTTTTCAACATAGTCTCCTTGTAACTCTACACACTTCTCCCGGCGATGTTCCCATCTCTGTAACCCGGCCAAATAGTACTCGACGTTTTTCAACATAGTCTCCTTGTAACTCTACACACTTCTCCCGGCGATGTTCCCATCTCTGTAACCCGGCCAAATAGTACTCGACGTTTTTCAACATAGTCTCCTTGTAACTCTACACACTTCTCCCGGCGATGTTCCCATCTCTGTAACCGTCCAAATAGTACTCGACGTTTTTCAACATAGTCTCCTTGTAACTCTACACACTTCTCCCAGCGATGCTCCCATCTCTGTAACCCGTCCAAATAGTACTCGACGTTTTTCAACATAGTCTCCTTGTAACTCTGCACACTTCTCCCGGCGATGTTCCCATCTCTGTAACCGTCCAAATAGTACTCGACGTTTTTCAACATAGTCTCCTTGTAACTCTACACACTTCTCCCAGCGATGCTCTCATCTCTGTAACCCGTCCAAATAGTACTCGACGTTTTTCAACATAGTCTCCTTGTAACTCTACACACTTCTCCCGGCGATGTTCCCATCTCTGTAACCCGGCCAAATAGTACTCGACGTTTTTCAACATAGTCTCCTTGTAACTCTACACACTTCTCCCGGCAATGTTCCCATCTCTGTAACCCGTCCAAATAGTACTCGGCGTTTTTCAACATAGTCTCTTTGTAACTCTACACACTTCTCCCAGCGATGCTCCCATCTCTGTAACCCGTCCAAATAGTACTCGGCGTTTTTCCACATAGTCTCTTTGTAACTCTACACACTTCTCCCAGCGATGTTCCCATCTCTGTAACCCGTCCAAATAGTACTCGGCGATTTTCCACATAGTCTCTTTGTAACTCTACACACTTCTCCCAGCGATGCTCCCATCTCTGTAACCCGTCCAAATAGTACTCGGCGTTTTTCCACATAGTCTCTTTGTAACTCTACACACTTCTACCAGCGATGTTCCCATCTCTGTAACCCGTCCAAATAGTACTCGGCGTTCTTCAACATAGTCTCCTTGTAACTCTACACACTTCTCTGAGCGATGCTCCCATCTCTGTAACCCGTCCAAATAATACTCGGCGTTTTTCCTCTGCAAAATAGTTGTTCACGGAGGTGATTGCCTCTTCTTTTGACGAAAATCTCAGTCCTCCGAGCGCAATTTTCAAATGAAGGAACAAACTTGGGGCTAGGTCCGTAGAGTTCTAGTAGTTCGAACCATAATTCGTGGATTTTCGCCATTGCAACCGCTGAGGTGTAAAACGGTGCCTTGTCTTGCTGAAACAGCATTTTCTTTTTCTGAAAATGTCGTTTTTCCGCAAGTTCTGCCTTTAGCTTGTCAAGTAATTATGCGTAGTATGCTCCTGTAATGGTTTTTCCTTTTTGTAGATAATCGATTAAAATAACTCCATGACTATCCAAAAAGGCAGTCGCCATCGCTTTCCAAGCCGGAAAAAAAAATTTTGGAGCCGGTTCTCCCGTTGCAGACCACTGTTTGGACTGTATTTTTGTTTCGGGCGCATAATGGTGTATGTATGCAAGTGTTATCTACAGTAATTGATTGGCGCCAAAACTCGGATTTATTTTGCCTATACTGCGCCAACAGTGCGTTGGAAATGTTCATTCGAACAAGTTTGTGGTCTAACGTGAGCAAACGCGGCACCCAACGCGCGGACAGCTTTCTCAGCTTTCTCATGTCTAAATGTTGATTTAATATGCGACAAACACGTTCTTTTGACATGTTCGTAGCCTCTGCTATCTCTCACTTTAATTCCACGGTAGTCTAGCACCATTTGGTGAACTTTGGCGATGTAGTTGCCGTTTTTGGACGTCCCGAACGTTCATCGTCTTCCAAGCTCTTAAATGCAGCTCTTAAATTCACGTTTAAATTCAGCTGCCAAAAATTTCACTGTGGTAAATGATGCTGCAGAGTCTCCATACACAGAATCCAACTCAAGTTTGATTTGCGTAGGCGTATTGCATTTGAAAAACAGATATATAATGACAGCTCGATACTCGATTTTGTCTATTTTCATAAAAACACCCATATCAACTCACTCAAACGACTATTACATAACAACTCTCCGTAGGGGGGGGGGGGGGTCCGTCCCCTTCATCTGCTATGGTGCGAGTGCTGCGGACCCCTAGCACTCGTGGTACCTCTGACGTTACTAGAGGAACCTCGGGCCGAACATTCGGGCCCCTCCCTGAATGGGAATAGGTCGGATTGGGTTGGACTCGAGGGGGCAGTGTGTTCCCGTTACCCGCGGGGAATCGGGTACCTCCGGCTAGGCTTCGGCCACCCAGAGGTGTAGAGGGTTGCCTAAAAGGTCCCGGGTACTAACCTGCAGAGCTAGTAGAAGGTGTGCTAGATCATCTGGCGGCCCCAACGAGTTATTTCGGTAGTCTTCACTGCCGGATTGACGCGCGTAAGGGACGCATCCACTTCCACCCGTCTTGATGTTGTCGCCGATGGGGGGGGGGGGGGCTTTTTAGACTCAAGGTATTGCCCCAAGGAAAACCCCCGGAGTTTTCCATCGTTCCCGGCTAACAGTGCCCGGGGTGTTCACTTTCGGGTAGACCTCACTGAACATTTTTACTAAACAACTGAGCGTCCAAAGTGGCTAAAACTTTGGCGAGTAACTGTCAACAGATAACGTAATTCTCTAGCTTTTAGAGTGCTGCCATCTTCATGTTTAGGTCGGAAACTTTTCATACCACCCTCGTATTTCCAGCATGTATGAAAAACATCATTTAAAAAGGAAAGAAATCTCCCAATCAGTACAGATTTCTGCATGTGGGCTAAGGTTAATGTATTATCTATTATTTTTCTTCCTTCCAGCTTACTTTTATTGATTTAGTAAATTGTACCAACTATTACAAAACTGAGAAAAAAAGTTTTTGTTGATTCCTGAAAAATAATTATTTTTTAATCACTTCCTTTTTAAAATAACTGATTCAATTGGTGTTTCACGGAAACTCTAACCTAACTTTTAAAAGTGTTTGCAGCAACGATGTTTACAATTGCACAAAAATCCTCCTACATTGAGATAATTCGTTGAAATTGTTTGTCGGTTAGTTTTATAGAAGTATATGGTCTAAAACAACTGAAGGCAATAGATCGAAAACTGCAAATGTTTTGTCTTTTCACAAATACATGCCTGTTTTTATATAATGAACTTTTACCTCCACTAACGAGAGTAGCTTTGTAAGAGGGAGCTGCTGGGAAATTCAGTTGAAAGTATTGCATTCCTGGAAGGGAGTGATTGCCATAAAGCTGAGGAATGCGACGAGATAAACCCTCTGTTTTATGCCGCGTCACGAACTAGTCAGATTTGCTTGCTCTGCAGCGTGACTGACGATTAGCTTTTGTCAACAGAGAACTACCGGCTTCTTCATTGGTGACTTTGTATTTCGACGTAGCGAAACCATTATACAGACTACTTCATGCCGACATTACATAAAAAATGTCTTCAGACGCCTTGAATCTTAAAAAGACAACATCCTTCAATATAAGTCATATCGGACGATGAATGAAATGATGTTCAAATAAGTACAGCATACATAGAGCTTAGAGTTAGCAGACATTCATCTTTCAGGATAAGAGAAAACCTCCAACGTTAAGCCAAATCTGACGATGAATGAAATGATGTTCAAATGAGTACAGGGTACATTGAGCTTAGAGTTAGCAGACATTCATCTTTCAGGATAAGAGAAAACCTCCAACGTTAAGTAATATCGGACGATGAATGAAATGATGTTCAAATGAGTACAGGGTACATAGAGCTTAGGGATACCAGACATTTATCTTTCAGGATAAGGTAAACCTCCAACGTTGTCATATCGAAAGATGAATGAAATGATGTTCAAATGAGTGAATGGTACATAGAGCTTAGAGCTACCAGACATTCATCTTTCCTGATAAGAGAAAACCTCCAACGTTAAGTCATATCGGACGATGAATGAAATGATGTTCAAATGAGTACAGGGTACATAGAGCTTAGAGTTACCAGACATTCATCTTTCATGATAAGAGAAATCCTCCCACTTTAAGTCATATCGGACGATGAATGAAATGATGCTCAAATGAGTACATGGTACATAGAGTTTAGAGTTACCAGACATTCATCTTTCATGATAAGAGAAAACCTCCAACGTTAAGTCATATCGGACGATGAATGAAATGATGTTCAAATGAGTACAGGGTACATAGAGCTTAGAGTTACCAGACATTCATCTTTCATGATAAGAGAAAACCTCCAACGTTAAGTCATATCGGACGATGAATGAAATGATGTTCAAATGAGTACAGGGTACATAGAGCTTAGAGTTACCAGACATTCAGCTTTCAGGATAAGAGAAAACCTCCAACGTTAAGTCATATCGGACGATGAATGAAATGATGTTCAAATGACTACAGGGTACATAGAGCTTAGAGCTACCATTCATCTTTCAGTATAAGGGAAAACCTCCAACGTTAAGTCATATCGGACGATAAAGGGGCGGGCTGCTTTAAGTAGAGCCCGAATTTTAATCATGTAAACCATTTTAAATAAATTGCCTTAAAATTACTTTGAGATTTTAAAATGCATTAAAATAGCCTAAAAGAAGAAAGAAAGACAGGACAAAGTACCTTGATTGGCGTTTCATTTATTCACCGATATAACCTCTATTGCATTTAGCATATGAAATTTGACTAACGTCAATTGTTACAAAGATTAACTTCTGTCAACTGTTCTAATTTTCACACTTCTTACTGTAGAGAGGGCAGTTATAGACGAAGGAGGCTTCTCGGCGAGTGTTTTCTCTTGCAACCCAATTTCTCGCTTTGTATACCGTGAACGCATCCAAACGGAACGCTCTGCGGTTGTGAATGCTGAAGGCTGTGCCACCTGAAATCCAAGGAAAGCCATGATGCTATCTTTGTGAGGTTATGAAATATTTCGAGGCGGAGAAGCGCGCGCACTCACTTAGAGTGTTTGCAGACCGCTAACTTATTAAATAAGATTCGCACCAATTAAAATCCAGTTGGGTACTCATCGTTACTCCGTGTAATTAGTAATTACTGCCCAAGATTCACACCAGAGATAACAGCCGTGTGTGTGCTAGTGCACTGCCTATTCTCTTTGCCCTTAACATCTCCACTTTAAGCGATAGTCAGAAGTTTTATATACATGACTTTCTCTACTCTTGTACAAACACGTACTGCTCTATCTACTTCAAAATACACATTATCTTATTGTAGTTACAAGGGAATACAGTAGACTTTAAGTGATAGTCTAAAGTTTTATATACATGACTTTCTCTACTCTTGTACAAACACTTATTGCTCTATCTACTTCAAGATAAACATTATCTTATTGTAGTTACAAGGGAATACAGTAGACTTTAAGTGACAGTCAAATGTTTTATATACATGACTTTCTCTACTCTCGTACAAACACTTATTGCACCATCTACTTCAAGATAAACATTGTCTTATTGTAGTTACAAGGGAATACAGTAGACTTTAAGTCATAGTCAAATGTTTTATATACATGACTTTCTCTACTCTCGTACAAACACTTATTGCACTATCTACTTCAAGATAAACATTGTCTTATTGTAGTTACAAGGGAATACAGTAGACTTTAAGCGATAGTCAAATGTTTTATATACACGACTTTCTCTACTCTTGTACAAACACTTATTGCCCTATCTACTTCAAGATAAACATTGTCTTATTGTAGTCACAAAGGAATACAGTAAACATTAAGAGATAGTCAAATGTTTTATATACATGACTTTCTCTACTCTTGTACAAACACTTATTGCTCTATCTACTTCAAGATAAACATTATCTTATTGTAGTTACAATGGAATAAAGTAGACTTTAAGTGACAGGCAAATGTTTTATATACATGACTTTCTCTACTCTTGTACAAACACTTATTGCTCTATCTACTTCAAGATAAACATTATCTTATTGTACTTACAGGGGAATACAATAGACTTTAAGTGATAGTCAAATGTTTTATATACATGACTTTCTCTACTCTTGTACAACAACTTATTGCTCTATCTACTTCAAGATAAACATTATCTTACTGTAGTTACAAGGAATACAGTAGACTTTAAGTCTTAGTCAAATGTTTTATATACATGACTTTCTCTACTCTTGTACAAACACATATTGCTCTATCTACTTCAAGATAAACATTATCTTATTGTAGTTACAATGGAATAAAGTAGACTTTAAGTGATAGTCAAATGTTTTATATACATGACTTTCTCTACTCTTGTACAAACACTTATTGCTCTATCTACTTCAAGATAAACATTATCTTATTGTAGTTACAATGGAATAAAGTAGACTTTAAGTGATAGTTAAATGTTTTATATACATGACTTTCTCTACTCTTGTACACTTATTGCTCTATCTACTTCAAGATAAACATTATCTTATTGTAGTTACAAGGGAATGCAGTAGACTTTAAGTGATAGTCAACTAATTATAGTTGAGACAAATTTTATTTTTGGAAAATGTAAGCAAATATGTTCTATTTAATGTGATCATCCATTTAAAGCATCATTGTCACGATTTAGTGTGAAAATGAACTAAAAACACGTCTTATATTAACGGAGGTATATTTTATATTTGTTGGAATGATTAGCCTTATTTGAGGAAGCCGAAAAAAAAAAAGCTACACGCCATGGCTTTCAAAACAATACAAGGTAGACTCAACAGTTCATTTGATTTAGAAATTCGTCAGTGTCACCTTCGTATGGCAAATTGAGCCGGAAGAATGAAGTTTGGTGTAGGGTAAGTCAGGGCAACCTGTGAACCATCACAGCTCCAATATAATGGAGCGAGACCAATCAGTAAATGAATGGTATCTGGTTCAGTTTGAGGACGTAACCCCGGCAGTTATCCAATTAGGTTGCCTCCTGCGAGAATGACTTGCAGGGTGGTCCGGCCAGATTTATTATTAATATATTAGAAAAGTCATTACAATATGAGCAACATGGTCTGTCGATCGTGACAACCTTTAACCTCGGCAGCAGACAGTTGAACACCTGCAGCAATACACGCACTGCCCAATCTCAGTGGCGGACTCATCTCTATCACATAGCCTGCCGTACCCTGTCGTGATGAATGTCTGGTAACTCTAAGCTCTATGTACCATCTACTCATTTGAACATCATTTTATTCATCGTCCGATATGACTTAACGTTGGAGGTTTTCTCTTATCCTGAAAGATGAATGTCTGGTAACTCTAAGCTCTATGAATCCTGTACTCATTTGAACATCATTTCATATATCGTCCAATATGACTTAACGTTGGAGGTTTTCCCTTATCCTGAAAGATGAATGCCTGGTAACTCTAAGCTCTATGAACCCTGTACTCATTTGAAAATCATTTCATTCATCGTCCGATATGACAACGTTGAAGGTTTTCCCTTATCCTGAAAGATGAATGTCTGGTAACTCTAAGCTCTATGTACCCTGTACTCATTTGAACATCATTTCATTCATCGTCCGATATGACTTAACGTTGGAGGTTTTCTGTTATTCTGAAAGATGAATGTCTGATAATTCTGAGCTCTATGTACCCTGTGCTCATTTGTACATCATTTCATTCATCGTCCGATATGACAACGTTGAAGGTTTTCCCTTATCCTGAAAGATGAATGTCTGGTAACTCTAAGCTCTATGTACCCTGTACTCATTAGAACATCATTTCATTCATCGTCCGATATGACTTAACGTTGGAGGTTTTCTGTTATTCTGAAAGATGAATGTCTGGTAGCTCTAAGCTCTATATAACCTGTACTCATTTGAACATCATTTCATTCATCGTCCGATATGACAACGTTGAAGGTTTTCCCTTATCCTGAAAGATGAATGTCTGGTAACTCTAAGCTCTATGTACCCTGTACTCATTTGAACATCATTTCATTCATCGTCCGATATGACTTAACGTTGGAGGTTTTCTGTTATTCTGAAAGATGAATGTCTGATAACTCTGAGCTCTATGTACCCTGTACTCATTTGAACATCATTTCATTCATCGTCCGATATGACTTAACGTTGGAGGTTTTCTGTTATTCTGAAAGATGAATGTCTGGTAACTCTAAGCTCTATGTACACTGTACTCATTTGAACATCATTTCATTCATCGTCCGATATGACAACGCTGAAGGTTTTCCCTTATCCTGAAAGATGAATGTCTGGTAACTCTAAGCTCTATGTACCCTGTACTCATTTGAACATCATTTCATTCATCGTCCGATATGACTTAACGTTGGAGGTTTTCTGTTATTCTGAAAGATGAATGTCTGGTAACTCTAAGCTCTATGTACACTGTACTCATTTGAACATCATTTCATTCATCGTCCGATATGACAACGCTGAAGGTTTTCCCTTATCCTGAAAGATGAATGTCTGGTAACTCTAAGCTCTATGTACCCTGTACTCATTTGAACATCATTTCATTCATCGTCCGATATGACTTAACGTTGAAGGTTTTCCCTTATCCTGAAAGATAAATGTCTGGTAACTCTAAGCTCTATATACCCTGTACTCATTTGAACATCATTTCATTCATCGCCCGACATGAATTAATGTTGAAAGTTTTCTCTTATTCTGAAAGATGAATGTCTATTAACTGTAAGCTCTATGTACCCTGTACTCATTTGAACATCATTTCATTCATCGTCCGATATGACTTAAAGCTGGGTTTTCTCTTATCCTGAAAGATGAATGTCTGGTAACTATAAGCTCTATGTACCCTGTACTCATTTGAACATCATTTCATTCATCGTCCGATATGACTTAACGTTGGAGGATTCCCCTTACCCTGAAAGATGAATGTTTGGTAACTCTAAGCTCTATGTAACCTGTACTCATTTGAACATCTTTTCATTCATCGTCCAATATGACTTAACGTTGGAGGTTTTCTCTTATTCTGAAAGATGACTGTCTGATAACTGTAAGCTCTATGTACCCTGTACTCATTTGAACATCATTTCATTCATCGTCCAACATGACTTAACGTTGGAGGTTTTCTCTTATACTGAAAGATGAATGTCTGGTAACTCTAAGCTCTATGAACCCTGTACTCATTTGAACGTCATTTTATTCATCGTCCGATATAACTTAATGTTGGAGGTTTCTCTTATCCTGAAAGATGAATGTCTGGTAACTCTAAGCTCCATGTACCCTGTACTCATTTGAACATCATTTCATTCATCGTCCGATATGACTTAACGTTGGCGGTTTCCTCTTATCCTGAAAGATGAATGTCTGGTAACTCTAAGCTCCATGTACCCTGTACTCATTTGAACATCATTTCATTCATCGTCCGATATGACTTAAGGTTGGAGGTTTTCTCTTATCCTGAAAGATGAATGTCTGGTAACTCTAAGCTCCATGTACCCTGTACTCATTTGAACATTATTTCATTCATCGTCCGATATGACTTAACGTTGGAGGTTTTCTCTTATCCTTAAAGATGAATGTCCGGTAGCCCTAAGCTCTATGTACCCTGTACTCATTTGAACGTCATTTTATTCATCGTCCGATATGACCTAACGTTGGAGGTTTTCTCTTATCCTTAAAGATGAATGTCCGGTAGCCCTAAGCTCTATGTACCCTGTACTCATTTGAACATTATTTCATTCATCGTCCGATATGACTTAACGTTGGAGGTTTTCTCTTATCCTTAAAGATGAATGTCCGGTAGCCCTAAGCTCTATGTACCCTGTACTCATTTGAACATAATTTCATTCATCGTCCGATACGACTTAACGTTGGAGGTTTTCTCTTATCCTGAAAGATAAATGTCCGGTAGCCCTAAGCTCTATGTACCCTGTACTCATTTGAACGTCATTTCATTCATCGTCCGATATGACTTAACGTTGGAGGTTTTCTCTTATCCTTAAAGATGAATGTCCGGTAGACCTAAGCTCTATGTACCCTGTACTCATTTGAACGTCATTTTATTCATCGTCCGATATGACTTAACGTTGGAGGTTTTCTCTTATCCTTAAAGATGAATGTCCGGTAGCCTTAAGCTCTATGTACCCTGTACTCATTTGAACGTCATTTTATTCATCTTCCGATACGACTTAACGTTGGAGGTTTTCTCTTATCCTGAAAGATGAATGTCCGGTAGCCCTAAGCTCTATGTACCCTGTACTCATTTGAACATTATTTCATTCATCGTCCGATATGACTTAACGTTGGAGGTTTTCTCTTATCCTTAAAGATTATTGTCCGGTAGCCCTAAGCTCTATGTACCCTGTACTCATTTTAACGTCATTTTATTCATCGTCCGATATGACTTACGTTGGAGGTTTTCTCTTATCCTTAAAGATGAATGTCCGGTAGCCCTAAGCTCTATGTACCCTGTACTCATTTGAACGTCATTTCATTCATCGTCCGATATGACTTAACGTTGGAGGTTTTCTCTTATCCTTAAAGATGAATGTCCGGTAGCCCTAAGCTCTATGCACCCTGTACTCATTTGAACGTCATTTCATTCATCGTCCGATATGACAATGTTGGAGGTTTTCTCTTATCCTTAAAGATGAATGTCCGGTAGACCTAAGCTCTATGCACCCTGTACTCATTTGAACGTCATTTCATTCATCGTCCGATATGACTTACGTTGGAGGTTTTCTCTTATCCTTAAAGATGAATGTCCGGTAGACCTAAGCTCTATGCACCCTGTACTCATTTGAACGTCATTTCATTCATCGTCCGATATGACTTACGTTGGAGGTTTTCTCTTATCCTTAAAGATGAATGTCCGGTAGCCCTAAGCTCTATGTACCCTGTACTCATTTGAACGTCATTTTATTCATCGTCCGATATGACTTACGTTGGAGGTTTTCTCTTATCCTTAAAGATGAATGTCCGGTAGCCCTAAGCTCTATGTACCCTGTACTCATTTGAACGTCATTTCATTCATCGTCCGATATGACTTAACGTTGGAGGTTTTCTCTTATCCTTAAAGATGAATGTCCGGTAGCCCTAAGCTCTATGCACCCTGTACTCATTTGAACGTCATTTCATTCATCGTCCGATATGACAATGTTGGAGGTTTTCTCTTATCCTTAAAGATGAATGTCCGGTAGACCTAAGCTCTATGCACCCTGTACTCATTTGAACGTCATTTCATTCATCGTCCGATATGACTTAACGTTGGAGGTTTTCTCTTATCCTTAAAGATGAATGTCCGGTAGACCTAAGCTCTATGTACCCTGTACTCATTTGAACGTCATTTCATTCATCGTCCGATATGACTTAACGTTGGAGGTTTTCTCTTATCCTTAAAGATGAATGTCCGGTAGACCTAAGCTCTATGCACCCTGTACTCATTTGAACGTCATTTCATTCATCGTCCGATATGACTTACGTTGGAGGTTTTCTCTTATCCTTAAAGATGAATGTCCGGTAGACCTAAGCTCTATGCACCCTGTACTCATTTGAACGTCATTTCATTCATCGTCCGATATGACTTAACGTTGGAGGTTTTCTCTTATCCTTAAAGATGAATGTCCGGTAGACCTAAGCTCTATGTACCCTGTACTCATTTGAACGTCATTTTATTCATCGTCCGATATGACAATGTTGGAGGTTTCTCTTATCCTGAAATATGAATGTCTGGTAACTCTAAGCTCCATGTACCCTGTACTCATTTGAACATAATTTCATGCATCATTCATTTCATTTGTTCATTCCCTGTAATGCATATTTAAAAAGAATAGGAAAGATTATATTTGCAAAACTTCTACACCATTTTATATAATATGATATGATAATTGAATAAGTTCAAAAAGAAAGCCTGTATAATCAGGCCCGTTTTGATTCCAGAGTTATTAGAATTTCGATGTACATTTAAGTTATATGTGGGATATTCTGGCATAGCATGTATCAGCTAAGAACTCTGTAGCATTTGCACTCTACCAAGATATGCAAATAACTAACGACTCCTACATACCAAGCTGATTCTCATCATCGACTGAGAGAGTTCGGTTGAATGGATTTGTAGGTAATGGCAGAAGCAATCTTTCGCTTCACCACTCTATCAGATCATCAGACACATCCTAAACTGCGCAATCTCAACATTTGAGGTCCGTTTCAGAAACCTATGTTAAATTATAGCATTTGACGTTAAAATAAGAAATTTGTAAGTTAATATTACTTTGTCATCCAGTTCTGAGTTATGTTTAAAGTTTCAAGTCTCTAACTCATCGGGAAGTTACTTTAAACATTTTCCATATAAAGGGTAGTTTGTGGTGAAGGTATTTTCTTGAAAGTAAGTTAATATTACATTGTCATCCAGTTCTGAGTTATGTTTAAAGTTTCAAGTCTCTAACTCATCGGGAAGTTACTTTAAACATTTTCCATATAAAGGGTAGTTTGTGGTGAAGGTATTTTCTTGAAAGTAAGTTAATATTACATTGTCATCCAGTTCTGAGTTATGTTTAAAGTTTCAAGTCTCTAACTCATCGGGAAGTTACTTTAAACATTTTCCATATAAAGGGTAGTTTGTGATGGAGGTATTTTTTTGAAAGTAAGTTAATATTACATTGTCATCCAGTTCTGAGTTATGTTTAAAGTTTCAAGTCTCTAACTCATCGGGAAGTTACTTTAAACATTTTCCATATAAAGGGTAGTTTGTGATGGAGGTATTTTTTTGAAAGTAAGTTAATATTACATTGTCATCCAGTTCTGAGTTATGTTTAAAGTTTCAAGTCTCTAACTCATCGGGAAGTTACTTTAAACATTTTCCATATAAAGGGTAGTTTGTGATGGAGGTATTTTTTTGAAAGTAAGTTAATATTACATTGTCATCCAGTTCTGAGTTATGCTTAAAGTTTCAAGTCTCTAACTCATCGGGAAGTTACTTTAAACATTTTCCATATAAAGGGTAGTTTGTGATGGAGGTATTTTTTTGAAAGTAAGTTAATATTACATTGGCATCCAGTTCTGAGTTATGTTTAAAGTTTCAAGTCTCTAGCTCATCATGAAGTTAGTTTAAACATTTTTCATATAAAGGGTAGTTTGTGATAGAGGTATTTTCTTGAAAGTAAGTTAATATTACATTGTCATCCAGTTCTGAGTTATGTTTAAAGTTTCAAGTCTCTAGCTCATCATGAAGTTACTTTAAACATTTTCCATATAAAGGGTAGTTTGTGATGGAGGTATTTTCTTGAAAGTAAGTTAATATTACATTGTCATCCATTTCTGAGTTATGTTTAAAGATTCAAGTCTCTAGCTCATCGTGATGTTAGTTTAAACATTTTCCATATAAAGGGTAGTTTGTGATGGAGGTATTTTCTTGAAAGTAAGTTAATATTACTTTGTCATCCAGTTCTGAGTTATGTTTAAAGTTTCAAGTCTCTAGCTCATCGTGATGTTAGTTTAAACATTTTCCATATAAAGGGTAGTTTGTGGTGGAGGTATTTTCTTGAAAGTAAATTAATATTACTTTGTCATCCAGTTCTGAGTTATGTTTAAAGTTTCAAGTTTCTAGCTCATCATGAAGTTAGTTTAAACATTTTTCATATTAAGGGTAGTTTGTGGTGGAGGTATTTTCTTGAAAGTAACTTAATATTACATTGTCATCCAGTTCTGAGTTATTTTTAAAGTTTCAAGTTTCTACCTCATCGTGAAGTTAGTTTTAACATTTTTCATATAAAGGGTAGTTTCTGGTGGAGGTATTTTCTTGAAAGTAAGTTAATATTACATTGTCATCCAGTTCTGAGTTATGTTTAAAGTTTCAAGTCACAAGCTCATCGTGAGTGAATGAAAAAGTTTTTAAAGTATGCATGCTGGACCTTGTCTGAAATGATAAACATCGGTTTGATTATAAATTTCCAACGACTTTGAAAACATCAATGAATATATATGGAGAGAACAACTTGCACAGGTTACACGAAGGTATTAAGGGGTTTAATAATTGCGTTTGTTGGAAGGGAAATGGTACAGCTACGCTTAATTAAGAATGAGTTGAAGCAGTAGGTATATCCCCCACCTGTAACAGCGTGGGATGCTGGCCTCGAGCTACTGCGACAGAAACGTGTCACGGATGCATGGCCAGGAAGATGCACGTGTGAGAGATCAAGTATTTGTAGCCTACTTCCCCAAACAACTCCAAGACGAGACCCAACGTAATGTACTGTATGACTGTCCAGTTCTTATTGTTGCTTCACTAAGTTCTCAATGACTCTTCACGAACTTCTCACTGACACTTTACTAACTTTCACTGACACTTCACTAAGTTCCACTGACACTTCACTAAGTTCTCATTGACACTTCACTAAGTTCTCACTGACACTTCACTGAGTTCTCGCTGTGACTTCATTAATGTTTTCTGAATCTAAGTTTAGTGCCATTTCATAAACTTCTCGCTGTTGGCCTCCTCTGCGGCGCGGTGGTAGCGCGTCTCCTTAACTTCAAAAGGTCTTGAATTAGAATTTTAGTCCGGGTATGGGGCTTTTTAGGGGTTTCCCTTGTCCTGAAAACGAATATCTGATAACTAAGCTCTATGTATCCTGTACTCATATGAACATCATTTCATTCATCGTCCGATATGACTTATTGTTGGAGGTTTTCTCTTATCCTGAAAGATGAATGTCTGGTAACCCTAAGCTCTATGTACCCTGTACTCATTTGAACATCATTTCATTCATCGTCTGATATGACTTAACGTTGGAGGTTCTCTCTTATCCTGAAAGATGAATGTCTGGCAACTCTAAGCTCTATGTACCCTGTACTCATTTGAGCATCATTTCATTCATGGTCAGATATGACAACGTTGGAGGTTTTCCCTTATCCTGAAAGATGAATGTCTGGTAACTCTAAGATCTATTTACCCTGTACTCATTTGAACATCATTTCATTCATCGTCCGATATGACTTAACGTTGGAGGTTTTCTCTTATCCTGAAAGATGAATCTCTGGCAACTCTAAGCTCTATGTACCCTGTACTCATTTGAGAATCATTTCATTCATGGTCAGATATGACAACGTTGGAGGTTTTCCCTTATCCTGAAAGATGAATGTCTGGTAACTCTAAGATCTATTTACCCTGTACTCATTTGAACATCATTTCATTCATCGTCCGATATGACTTAACGTTGGAGGTTTTCTCTTATCCTAAAAGATGAATGTCTAGTAACTCTAAGCTCTATGTACCCTGTACTCATTTGAACATCATTTTATTCATCTTCCGATGTGACTTCACGTTGGAGGTTTTCTCTTATCCTAAAAGATGAATGTCTAGTAACTCTAAGCTCTATGTACCCTGTACTCATTTGATCACCATTTTATTCATCGTCCGGTATGACTTAACGTTGGAGGTTTTCTCTTATCCTAAAAGATGAATGTCTAGTAACTCTAAGCTCTATGTACCCTGTACTCATTTGAACATTATTTCATTCATCGTCAGATATAACATAGTTGACAGGTGTTATATTAAAAAGAAAGTTTTCACTGTCACTTTAATAAAATAAGCTGCTTCAATTTTTGTTGTCACTTCACAAGTTCTTAGCTTCATTAAAGTGGTGAACTACTTCAATTTTCTGTGTTACTTCACCAGTTCATTTTTAGTTTTACTTCAAAATGTGATGTAGTTCATAGTTCACCATAGTTTCTTTTGTGAACTTGTGTCTGTTTAGTGAATTTTTTTCGCTAAATATTCAATTTAAGGATGATTCTGAAAGAAAAGCAGGTATTCTGTATCACTTTTATTCTGTGATAAGGAAAAGGCGAAGAACTTGGTACGTACATTTAACTGTAAGCTTTTCTTAAAATAGTTTGTTATTCCGTGTTTGTTGTCAGTTAACGGTAAATAGTTAAAAGTGTAGAATTTGATGCCTTTGCTACATTTTACGTTGTAGTACACTGAATGTTAACGTAGCTGAAATGGATTATCTGGTGATAAAACCAAAACGAGGTGGGAGTTAACTCGTTGTTGCAGAAACTGTCGACATTCTTGTGTTTCCCTTCAGGCCAGGAACAACACTATCACGTCTTCTCGTGCATGGCAAAACAAAAACTTCACGTTTCACTTTAAAGCCTACATTTCCTGTCATCGACTTCTTTCTCAGAGCACAATCCTATAGCGCCTCTGTTTGGTATATCCAGGACTACAACTGGACATGATCTACTCTAAACATGTTCTATATGTTGTCTTGATGTAAAGTTATTTTTCATTTTTAGGCTCAAGTTCTTATCGGGAAGCAAGTCAGGTGAAAGACGATTAGAAATCTACGTTTCGGGAGTGTGCATCTCTCCCATCATCAGGATATTTATTAAATGTTATAGCCACAAGTGTATTACTGCATATAACACAAATTTAAACAAAGACAAAACACTATCAATATACGCATTACTGAACAAAGGACTGTTTTCAGTAAATTAAGTGCCAGGTCAGGAGATGGCATGAGTATAGAAAATTATGTCAAAGGAACGTAACTACGAGGGCTGTTCTATAAAAATGATCACCTTTTTTTTTTGACAACGTACTTTCACTCATCCTCATAATTTTGATGGCCCTTCTCAAAATAGTCTCCCCTGAATGCGATGCACTTGTCCCAGCGTTTCTGACAGTCTTCAAAGACATGCTGAAAACCATTTTTGAGAGATCCTTCAAAATCGCCTCCGCAGCCTTCACCACTGCTTCTGATGATGGATAATGTCTCCCACGAAGGCGTTTCTTCAAGTTAGGGAATAGAAAAGGTCACATGGGGCTAAATCGGGACTATAGGGAAGGTGAGGGATGGACTTCACGTTGATTTTTGCAAGACATTCAACAACAACATTGGCAATATGCGACAGCGCATTATAATGGTGCAGCATCCAGCCTGCTTCACGGAAATGTGGTCTTTTGCGCCTGATATGGACTTGCAATGTTTTCAGGACATCCCTGTAGTATTGTCCAGTTACTGATGTGTGTGCAGGTACAACATGCTGATAAACAATTCCATGAATATCATAGAATGAGATGACCATAGCTTTCCCAGCAGAAGCAACCACTTTTGCTTTTTTGGGGGTTGGTGATGAAGGAGATTTCCACACTGAGCCTTGCTGTTTGCTCTCAGGATCAAAATGATGTAGTCAAGTTTCATCAACAGTGATTACGTTTGAAACTCCGGATCTTCCTCTAACATCAACTTTAACTGCGTGTTACCTTCATTGTAGCGGTAGGCGATGCTGAACATGTCTGAAGTTGCCTGGTTCTCACAGGCGGGAACCAGGAGTACCAACAACGAAACTAGTACGGCGTTTTGTTTCACATTAAGCTAACAGGATATAATGAAATTGAATTTTAGTGCGAAAAATTATGACCGTAAAAAAATTGTCATTCTTTATTCAACAGCTCTCATCCTTACGATCAAGTTGTATAGATCTGTGGACGGATTTCCATTTTAAGGCCGTTTTCCAAGAGGAGCTGAACTGAAATCCAGCATCACGATTAGGCGTGCTCCTCTCGGAGGAAATGGTTAAAACCTCCTTAATTCTCCGCTCCCAGTAACTGATGCATTTTGCCAAGATGGTCGTCTCCCGAAAGTTGGCTCTATGATCATTATCAAAACAATGCTCTGCCAGCCCAGACTTCTCAGGCTGCATTAAACGAATGCTCCGTTTACGTTCATTTATTCTGGTAGCGATGGTCCTTCCGGTTTGTCCTATATACGGTGTCCTACATTCACAGGGAATGCGGTACACTCCCGGAACTTGGAAGTCCAGTTTGTCTTTCACTGGTCTCAACAGATATTTAATCTTCGTAGGTGGCTTGTGGATGGTCCTTATGTTGTATTTGGCGAGAATTCTACTGATTCTGCCGGATAGATTGTCGGTAAACGGGATGTAGGCTGTAGCGGTAGGCTTATCTGACGCTTGCTGTATTGCAGGTTTCCCTTTCCTAGCTTTGGTGATCGAGGTGGCTTCAACGTCATATTCGGAGTAGCCGTTTTGACGAAAAGTGAGTTTCAGGTGCTGTAATTCTTGTTTTAAGTGGCTGGGATCAAAGATAGACACAAATCTGTGGTCCAGTTTTTCACTCAATTTTTTCTAAACTTTACAGTAAATAGACAATAGTTTGGAAAGATAGAATCAGACTGAAAAATTCAATGCCATAGCCGGGATTTAAACCACGGATCTTCTGGTTGCGGTCCAGCCCAACGTGCCGACATGACATTAAATTCTCCAAATGACTCCTGTGTTTCCCGGTAAACCACTAGGAGTTCTCATAAACACATGAGACAACTACCTTAATGACGACTTACTATGCTGTAAGTACTTTAAGACCCGGGCTTTATAGTAAACCACTAGGAGTTCTCATAAACACATGAGACAACTACCTTAATGACGACTTACTATGCTGTAAGTACTTTAAGACCCGGACTTTATAGTAAACCACTAGGAGTTCTCATAAACACATGAGACAACTACCTTAATGACGACTTACAATGCTGTAAGTACTTTAAGACCCGGACTTTATAGTAAACCACTAGGAGTTCTCATAAACACATGAGACAACTACCTTAATGACGACTTACTATGCTGTAAGTACTTTAAGGCCCGGGCTTTATAGTAAACCACTAGGAGTTCTCATAAACACATGAGACAACTACCTTAATGACGACTTACTGTGCTGTAAGTACTTTAAGGCCCGGGCGTTATAGTAAACCACTAGGAGTTCTCATAAACACATAAGACAACTACATTAATGGCGACTTACTATGCTGTAAGTACTTTAAGGCCCGGGCGTTATAGTAAACCACTAGGAGTTCTCATAAACACATGAGACAACTACCTTAATGGCGACTTACTATGCTGTAAGTACTTTAAGGTCCGGGCTTTATAGTAAACCACTAGGAGTTCTCATAAACACATGAGACAACTACATTAATGGCGACTTACTGTGCTGTAAGTACTTTAAGGCCCGGGCTTTATAGTAAACCCCTAGGAGTTCTCATAAACACATGAGACAACTACCTTAATGGCGACTTACTATGCTGTAAGTACTTTAAGGCCCGGGCTTTATAGTAAACCACTAGAAGTTCTCATAAACACATAAGACAACTACATTAATGGCGACTTACTATGCTGTAAGTACTTTAAGGCCCGGGCTTTATAGTAAACCACTAGGAGTTCTCATAAACACATAAGACAACTACATTAATGACGACTTACTATGCTGTAAGTACTTTAAGGCCCGGGCTTTATAGTAAACCACTAGGAGTTCTCATAAACACATGAGACAACTACCTTAATGACGACTTACTATGCTATAAGTACTTTAAGACCCGGGCTTTATAGTAAACCACTAGGAGTTCTCATAAACACATGAGACAACTACCTTAATGACGACTTACTATGCTATAAGTACTTTAAGGCCCGGGCTTTATAGTAAACCACTAGGAGTTCTCATAAACACATAAGACAACTACATTAATGACGACTTACTATGCTGTAAGTACTTTAAGACCCGGGCTTTATAGTAAACCACTAGGAGTTCTCATAAACACACGAGACAACTACCTTAATGACGACTTACTATGCTGTAAGTACTTTAAGACCCGGGCTTTATAGTAAAGCACTAGGAGTTCTCATAAACACATGAGACAACTACCTTAATGGCGACTTACTATGCTGTAAGTACTTTAAGGCCCGGGCTTTATAGTAAACCACTAGGAGTTCTCATAAACACATGAGACAACTACCTTAATGACGACTTACTATGCTGTAAGTACTTTAAGACCCGGGCTTTATAGTAAACCACTAGGAGTTCTCATAAACACATGAGACAACTACCTTAATGACGACTTACTATGCTGTAAGTACTTTAAGGCCCGGGCTTTATAGTAAACCACTAGGAGTTCTCATAAACACATGAGACAATTACCTTAATGACGACTTACTACATGTAAGTACTTTAAGGCCCGGGCTTTATAGTTAACCACTATTAGGTCAATTAATGGAAATTAATTGTTCTTTCACACTGGCCGTGTGTAGGCTAAAGTATGGAAAGATAAGTCAGACTGAAAAATTCAATGCCATAACCGGGATTTGAACCACGGATCTTCTGGTTGCCGTTCAGCCGCTCTAACCCTTGAGCTTCTATGGCCAACGTGCCGACATGACATTAAATTCTCCAATTGATTCAGATGGCATTGAATTTTTCAGTCTGACTCTATCTTTCCATACTTAAAGCCTGCACACGGCCAGTGTGAAGGAACAATTAATTTCCAGACAATAGTTCGTCTATCTTTTAATATGACAACCATGTTCTTACCAACAGAAATTCTTCAGAATTTTGTTACACTTATGTTCTGTTTGAGTCGATTGACTTTTGTTTTCACGACCATAACATAATAACGATATCCCAAACCATATTTGAAGTGCCACCTTCGAATGTTTCTGTACCAATCGATACGTTATTGTTTTTTACCAATAACAAGAGTTCTTGGACTTTGCTTCACAAAATTCTTCACTAAAAAAACCGATCTCCTTTTAATTAGCTGTAGCAATTACAAAAATCATAATTCGAAGGCGTTATCTAGTTAAATTTATATTTAGGTAAGCACAAAATGTTAAATGATGCAAAGAAATTAGCTGTAAAGTACAAATAAACTTCATTTGTTTTTCAGAAACATGACAGTTTCGCATGTTGTAGTAGTAAAGTCGAATGACAGGTAGCATGTTGTTCAACATAATGTGAAGGTGATTTTCCTTTGAGAGGGCCGTCGCAGGCTGCTCCAGCTGCATCAATTTATCGCAACTTCAGTTTTTGTGTATCGCTATGTTTACACGACCACGTTCTGAGAACAGATCTTGCAGACAAAGTTAGAACGCGGAAGATGGTGGTAACACGTGTGCAGTCAACTCACTACCTGTCTCTATGGCAACAAGAACAGATTAAATGTTCCATCGTCAATTAGATCAAAAAGCGGGTTGTTTCAGAGGTAGCGTCGTGGCCGATCATCCTCACACAGGGTCTCTCGGGGAAGAAAAGACTAGGTACACATGAAATTTACGTAAATGTCATATTGGTACTATAGCATTAGGACTGATTGATACACAAATCTCTATTTACTGTAAACTTTTGGAAACGTTCCCTGCTCAAAAGGTCATCACATGAATACAGCCCTCACCTAGTATCTTGTGATTTCTTTATGTTTCAAAAACTAAAGACAAAATGTGTGTAACAACTTCTTTTTTCATGAGATGAAGACATTATTATTTTGAAAAGCAATAAAATAATTTAATTTTTTACATCCCTGCTCCATGTTTGATTTTCTAGAAGATTTCACTTTGGCCCTCGTAGATTGTGAACTAAGATAAGCTAATTGCTTTGAGCTTTAGGCTTTATGACACAAGCATTTGTTAGTTTGTAACAATATTGCAAGGATGCAAACATCTAGCACTGTCGTCGGCTTGTTTGCAGACAATTGCTTTTGACCTTATTGAATTTATGGTTCCAGTGCAGGTAGACCGTTTCTCGGCTGTTTTTAAGTAGACCCGAATTTTCCGGCTCAAGGTAGGGACACAGCAGTGGCGTGTTCTCCACAGCATGCTTTGAAGAATTGTGAAATAATATAAATACATAATTTAAATGTCAGAGAAATCAACAATGGGCAACGAACTGAGAGAGAAGTTATGAAAAGGTTACGTCATGTTTAATTCGTGTGGTGCGAAGTGAAATTGTTCGTGTTTGTTGCTAGACAACGATAGTGGAGTTATTCGTATGTTAATGTTGAAGAACTTTGAGGACACGCCACTGTAAAGAGAGATCACAGCGGCGACAGACATAAATGACGATAAGGATCTGAAAGTAGGTACGACATACACAAAAGACAAATTTTTCGCTCCCTTGGTGATGGCGCCGAGCTGGGATAAATGGCAGGTATTTTCCCAGGGCGACAAAAGTCCCTCTCAGGTGATTGGCGCCAGACCCCTGCGGTTCGTGAGTAATCTTACCCTTGTCCGTCGTCTTCCTGGAAGTAACCAACAGGTCCTCATTTGTTCACAAACATTTCCAGGTGCGTCGCCAAACGTTGTTATGAATTCTGTGCGTTTGCCTAATTATGTGTGTGAAAAGAAAAGACCTTTTAATATGTTCTTCTCTTTAGGTTAGGCGTATCGCCTATTCTATGATTGAATGAAACCCTCTTCCATTTCTTTCTTGTTCTTTCTTCCGGATTACCATACCTCATTATTTATTACCATTCGTTCGTCAAATATCCTGAATACATGTGGCATTC